>CP126899.1:29561510-29679010 GCA_030440675.1 Furcifer pardalis | reverse complement strand
TAGAAATAAGCAATAAAGTGGCAACATTTTAGGAATAAGAATAGAATAAGGACCAATAGAATTAAGATAGAGAAAAAATTAAAGAAGGAGACAGGGAATAGCAAGGGAAGGAATTTAGAATAGAAGGGATGGGCTCTCCCTCCCCCCCCCCCAGTCCTTGAATGGGAGCCCCCAGGCAGTATCTGACCTGGGTTTTTTTTTTTTTTTTGGGGGGGGGAAGCTTTGAAATCTTGTGTGTGGGTGGGTGGAGGATTGTATAATATGGATTTCTTTTGTTGTTGTTTGTTGTTGATGTTTCTTTGTTGCATTTTTGTGCTAAGTGTTTTTTACATGTTTTATTGTCTGATTTATTGTTTAATAAAAAAAATAAAAAAGAACACATTGCAAACCAATTAATCCATTCCAAAAAAAAATTTCCATAAACTAAGCCACTGTTTTCTATGGATTTCCTTTTGCTATGTGATTTTTATGTTAATCGAGCTGTTTGTTAACCAAGGTTCCACTGTATGTATTTGCCTATCAACTTCCAAGCTGTTTCACGTATGTAACGGAATAGACTGTAGATTTATTACATAAAGTAACATCAAATCAGAATCAACCTACTGTGACATTGCAAGTGAGATATTTAAGATACTGTATGTAAGATATTTCCACTTCCCCATGGACAGTGGTGGGATGTCAAAAATTTTACTACCCCACCGTGATGTCATCACAGTGTGGGCGGAGCTAACATCATGATGTCATGTCATGGGTGGGGCCAAAGAAAAAATACAAAATAATAAAAATAGGGAACTTCAGGCTATAGGGATCTTCAGGCTAGCAGCTTCTCTTCCTCCTCCCCATTTGGGAGGACAGCAAGGAGGCCGTGCATATGTGCCAAGCACTAGGCGTGCATGCACACCAAGTGCTTGGCATGCATGCGCAGTGGGGAACCAGTGAAAAGGTAAGCCCTGAAGGTGGTTCCCCCCAAAAGCTGCTACAGGTTCTCTGGGACAAGTTACTACCGGTTCTGGAGAACTGGTGAGAACCTGTTACATCCCATCACTGCCCATGGAGTTTCTACAGCCAAGTGGGGATTTGAACCCTGATCTCAAGAGTCCTAGTCCATCACTCTATCCACTACACCACTATGGTTATGTCAGAGGTTGTGCCAAAACAAATAAGTAGGTACAGGTATTCTGATGTAATTTATGGAAACTTTGGACTAACAGCATATCTGTATTTTTGCAATAATTTATTGATCTTGTATTAACATCAAATACACAGCTGCTCCTATATGTTATTATTTGACCCATGTCTAGCAATTTGTCATTAAAACATCTGGTTTATTTTGTTATGTTTTGATTCGTCCTAAGTATAAATGAGCCTTCTTCCTGTATATGATGTTTATACAGTATATTGTCCCTTTTTAGTTGTATAGACTTTACTTCATATACAAGTGCAAAGAATACAGAAAAGAAAAACATTTTACAGTTTTCACAATCTAAAATAAGTTTTCACAATCTAAAATAAGAAATGATCATATTATATGTTTTCAATTTGCATTTATTAAAAACCAGGTATTCAAATGTTTTCATTTTTTAATATCTGTTTTTCTCTCCCCCCCCCCCAAAAAAAAAAGAATGCTTGAAGATGATCTGAAACTCAGCAGTGATGATGACGAGAATGACCAGGTATCATTTCTGACTTCACAAACCTAGTCAAGCTATGTGGGTTTTTATGGTGGATGCAATATTTATTTTTTCACGACATGTTCATTATCTAGAAGAGGGGTGCCCAAAGTTTTTGGGCCATGGGCCAGTCACGTGGTTCAGGGGGCTGATCACTACGGCCTGCGGGCTGGATCCAGCCCCCAATGCCAATTCATCCAACCCACAATGCCCTTGTCACTCCCAGAAGCAGAAGTGAAATGGCCTGTATGTTTTACTTCCACTCCTGGGAGCAATGAGGGCTTTGTGGGCTGGATGAATTGGTGTCAGGGGCCAGATATGGCCCCTGGCTGTAGTTTGAGCATCCCTGATCTAGGAAGTCGTCCGTTCTTGTGAAGACATAATTAAGCTATACCTCAACTGGCTTTGCAGTTACTTCGCCATTGTCCTTTCTTCCAGAGGCTCCAAAGACTATTCTTACTCATACCTACTGAAAAGTTCTTGAAAGGTTTTGTCTGTAGAGCGTGGAAGGGGGATTTTTCTCACAAGAAAATAATTTTTCAAATACAGTAATCTGGGGATTTATATGTACAGGAGCAGATGTGCAATTTCCCCTCTAAAATACAAGGGTAGGCATGCAAGGGGGCTGGTGTCTTATTGGTTAAGACGCTGAACTTGATGACTGGAAGGTTGGCATTCTTTTATGTTTCTTCCCCTTCCACTTCCTGTTATATGAAAAGGCTAAAAGCAAGAGAGAATCCTCCTAAGATATTTCCCATCGAAGCAAATCAAGAAAAGGTACCCCTCCTCACTCAAAAAAACAACCCACCTCTAGATCTAACTGTGTGATAACCAAATCAAACATGAAACCAAATTGAACAAGTTACCATCTCCTGCCTAATACTAGGGTCAACCTTGAGGCAAGACAGGTTTCATGAACAAATACAAACTTTTTGCCATTTCTTATTGAAACTGGGCTTCGCTGAATAAAACATAGGTTTCGGTCAACTGTATTGATTTAAACTGCTGTGATGCTAAGAGAAAGAGCTTAGTACCCTGTGTACATTTACTCAGAAAGATGTAAACTACATTTATTTATGTGTGAATAATTATACTCTGAATAGTATGCTGAAACAAGTGGCGTAGCATGGGGGCAGCATGGGGGCGCCCCGGGCAGCACTTTTTTGGACTTCACCTCCACCCCCAGACTTCCTAGTGGCCGGGGCAGAGAGGCCACTGTGGGGACAGGCGCCAGGAACCTCCACCACCACCAGCGTCCTGGGCCACATTCAGGGGGTGGCAAATTTGGCCTACACCCTGGGCGGCTGAAACCCACGCTATGTCACTGGCTGAAACCATGCTAAAATTATTATTTTTATTTTATGCCTATGTAGAGAAAACAACAAACAATAAATAAGAGAATAGTAAAACATTGGATTAATTTATATTCCATACCCTAATCCCTTAAAATAGCTCAATAATGGAATCCTTGGAAATAACTAGATGTAAGTAGTTACTTGGGGATTTTTTAAATAACAAAGAAAAAACTAAATTTCATTACACGTGTGAGTTTACAAGGCATGACTTTTCTCCTTTAGCAATGTTCCAGTAGCTTCTTAATCAGTTTTTCATATATACGGTCTCACTAAGTGATGGAGGAGGAGTATCTACAAGGGTTTCTGAATTTTGGGTTTCCAGATGTTCTTATTTATTTATTTGTTCTAACTTGTTATCCCGCCCCAATCGGGTAAAACCCAACTCTGGGCGGCTTACAAAACAGATTTTAAAATACATAGTTGAAGACCACCGATCAAAATTCAATTCTTGGACTTCAGTTACCAAAAGCTCTGATCAGCAATTTTGCTGACTTAGGCTTCTGGTAACTGATGTCCAAGAACACCTGGAGAGCCACTTTTAAAGGCCCCTGACCTGCACAATCCAAATATCAGCTTGTGCTGAGCCTTGTCGCTCGTGGTCATTGAGATGACAAAGGTCAGGAAATTCATGTGCTTTTATAATAGGCCGGTGACTTACAATCTTCAAAGTAACTAAACAGAAAATACTTTAGTTCCTGTGGAGAAACTGTGAAAAGTCCATTACTTTCCAAAAACTTTGTTACTATGAAAGAAAAGTTACCATACTGTAAACTACCCATTATAAAAATGTAACTATAAAGGTAACTAACTATGTGGAACTGTAATTTATTGTTCGAAAGTATGTTTCAAAGCTCTGCAGAAATCTGTAATTGCTTTTCATGCTTCTCAGCCTCACACATGAACTCTTATCACTGAACATTGCATGACAAGGACAGCAACGCTTCACCTCTCTTCCCCCCCTTTTTTCTTTCTTTTTTTGCTGTTATCCTTTGCTTTCTTTGCCCTTTCCTCAAAGGAGAGTTATTCATTGATTGAGAGAGCAGAGAGAGATGAGGGTCTGTTACGGGTTCCCTGGGGACTGTGATAAAGGAGACCTTCATCATAAAGGAGTATCTAAGGGCAGCAGATGCAAAGAAACAAGAGGTTGAGAGCAGACCTTTTCTGATATGTCTCTCTCACAAAAGCAAAAAGGGTTTTTAACCCCTATGGAACCCTCTCCTCTTTGACAAAATAATAATGGCAAAAAAAACCCAACCAACCAACCAACAGAGCAGGTAACTGAAAATGTGAAAAATCCCCCTTGCATTTGTGAGGACTTGTTTAAGACGGACACCATACCTGCTACCTGTCTGGAAGGGTTTGGTGTTATACCGATAGGCGATGTCCAGCACATTCTTTCTCCTTGGGCTGTGGTGAGTTCATTCTGCAGTTCCTTTTGCCTGACCTCGCGTGAGGAAGATTAACTGAGACAAGGTGGCTGTTTCCTGGGCCACGTCTGATTATGGCTCACAATTACCACAGTCTTTGGAGAGGCTCTTTCTGTGTACCCCAGGTAAATGTGTTAAGGGGGATGTATAACTCCCACATCTCTCAGGAAAAGCCACAGTAGCAAGGGATAATGGAACTAGAGTTCATCGCTACCTGTGGGACAACAGGTCCCCCACTCCACCCCCAGCCTCTACAGCAAGGAAATTCTCATAATCTAGTGGTGAGCTGCAAACCAAGTACAGTAATACCTCATATAACATTAGTATCGAATAACACTAAAATCGCATAACATTAAGGAATCTGGGGGGAAGAATTGCATCAGATAACATTAAGATCCTATGGGATGCTTCAGATAACAACCGCTAAAGCCTGTGTGGTTACAATGTATCTCTATGGATCCCATAGGATTTTAACATGCATCAGATAACACTAAAAATCATATAACACTAAGACTTATGGAACCAGGTTTCAGTGTTATATGAGGTTTTACTGTATTGAATAGATTCAGGCCCGTGCTGGCCATTTGGGACAGAGGAATAAGTCCCAGTGTGCCCCAGTGACCCCCCCCCCGAGATGGGCAGAAGTATCTCACCTGGCGGCTACAATCCATGACATCATGGAGTACCCCAAAAAAAATAGTTGCTGCCCCCTCCCTCCCTGTCCAGCACCCATTTAGCATAGCCAGCATGCCACTGAATAGATTAGAACAGTGATGACGAACCTTGGCACTCCAGCTGTTCTTGAACTTCAATTCCCAGAAGCCCTGATCAGCAGGAGTTGTGACTTGGGATTCTGGTAATTGAAGTCCAAGTGCACCTGGAGTGCCAAGGTTCACCATCACTGGATTAGAGCAATTGTAGAAGAAGAAGGCGATACCTTTTTTGGATCACTAATGCCTGGTGTGTAAACCAAATTCTCCCCCACCCCCAATTCCCTGATGGAGGTTACTGAAATTTGCATTGCTTTGACCTGGCCAGAAAGGGAGCCTGTGGACTCAATGGGGTCATGTGGAAGGAGCAATAAGCAGAGTACTGGTTTAATGGGGGAGGGATATAAAATGGACTGCTACTTCACATTTATTTTTAAGAACAGAGCCTGGCAAACACCACCTTGCCATGAACATGTGGACTTTCATTGATGATTTCCCTACCTTTGCATGCCTGAAGAAGTGATCTTGAATCATGAAAGCTTGCAATGATTTTTTAAAATTTAGTGATCCATAAATGGTACTGCCTTCTTCTTCTACATTTGTTTTGTATTTGGATCACATGGCTGATTTGTTTGTAGATTAGAGCAGTGTTTCCCAATCTTTGGTTTTTGGACTTCAATTCCCAGAAGCCTAAGTCAATTTCCCAAAGCACTGATCAGCCAATGTACTGACTTAGGCTTCTGCAAATTGAATTCTCCCTGTGGTGTGAATTCCCCACACCTTGGGAAACACTGAATTAGAGGATGACTACTGTGGCAAAGACACTGGACTCACTGACTGGAAGGTCAGAGTTCAATTCCCAGGTCCTGCACAACAGAATGACCTCCTGTCTCTGTCCCACCTCCTGCCAACTTAGTTCAAAAGCAAGAAATTGCAAGTAGATATATCAGTCCCTGGAAAATAGATGGGGAAGAAGTAGAAGCAGTGACAGATTTTACTTTCTTGGGATCAAAGCTCACTGCAGATGGGGATTGCAGCCATGAAATAAAAAGACGACTGATTCTTGGGAGGCAAGCGATGAGAAACCTGGGGAACATAGTGAAAAGTAGAGACATCACCTTGCAAACAAAAATTCGTATAGTCAAACCAACTGCCCGGGGAGGAAGAAGCCAGGACAGGTTGAGGACCTTGCCGCCCCTACCCCTGAGCCCACACCAACATAGTATATTGTAATGTAATGTAATGAAATGTGTTTTTTTTTAAGCCGCCCTGAGTTGCCATGGTGAGTGGGCAGCAATATAAATTTGAACTAATAAATAAATAAATAAATAAATGGTATTCCAAGTGGCAATGTATGGTAGTGAGAGCTGGACCACTAGGAAAGATGAGCGCAGAAGAATAGACGCCTTTGAGATGTGGTGCTGGAGGAGAGTTTTGAGAGTCCCCTGGACAGCGAGGAGAACAAATAGGTCAATCTTAGAAGAAATCAACCCTGACTGCTCCTTAGAAGGTCAAATTGTAAAGATGAAGCTAAAGTACTTTGGACATCAAATGAGAAGAGAGGATTCGCTTGAGAAAGCCTTGATGCTGGGAAGGGTGGAGGAGAAAAGAAGAAGGGGGCAGCCCAGAATGAGATGGCTAGATGGTATTGTAGACATAATGGGCACAGAGCTCAGCGAGTTGGGAGGACAGAAGTGCCTGAAGGACAGTGGTCCATGGGGTCATCACAAAGGGTCGGAATCGACTGTGCAACTGAACAACAAATGTAGGGACCACTTTGGTGGGAAGATAAATAGCATTCCATGCACTCCAGTGTCTAGTTATGTCTGTCACATGACCATGGAAGTGTCTGCAGATGCAAACACCACTGGCTTTTTTGGCTATGAAACAGAGATGAGCACTGAACTCTAGAGTCGGATCCGACTGGCTTTCGAGTAAGGGTGACCTTTACCATTACCTTACTCAGAGACGTATGCAAAACTCACCCACTGGGAAATGCATCCCTGTCAAAGCTTCTGGGTGGAAACTGGGATGTCCACAAATGCAGGATATACAAGGCAAATGTCATTGGGAGATGGGGAGCTCTTGTTATGCATATATGGCCTTTTGTTAAACAGCCTTTACGGCACCCTCTGGGTAAGGCTGACCTAAACGGTGACACTCAAACTCCCCAATGTGAAGTTTTCAGCTTCATGTCAGAAGGGATTAAGGAGAACCCTGAGATTTTCCTGGCAGAGCTGCTCCAGAAACAGCACAGAGAGCCAGAGGGAGCCATCGTGCTGGAACAATTTGCCATCTTTCTCAAGCATACCAGTTTCTATGTATGTTAAAGGGCATAAGGGTTGACTTTTCCTTCTTTCAGATACAAAAGGCTTTATGCAACTCCTGTAAAAGTCAGTAGGGCTAGTTTTATTTTATTTTATTTTAATTTTTTTGCTATCATCAAAAGCTGGAGTGGCAGAGTCAGAAAGAGTGTTTGACTTCATCTACAAAGATTTAAATTGATAGGAACCTAGGAAATGGATTTATATTGAATAAGAGTATTGTCCCTCACAGGCATAAACTCTCCAGAGTTTCAGATGTGATTTTTTTTTTTTGCCCCTCTGGCTCTACTAGGAGATGGCGAAGATTGAACCTGGCACCGTCTCTATGAAATCCATGTGTTCTATCGCTGAGATATGCCGCAAAATATTTGGTATTTCTTGATGGTGTCCCCAATCAGTACAAACCCTAATGGGGGGAAAATTGCTCCTACTGGCCATTTGTTTGTGCATAAACAAATAAGAGGGCAGTCAGCTTTGACGCTTGGGTGATAATGGATCTAAATTATACATTTCCTACCAAAAATATAACTGCTTGATAACTGCTAAGACACTGACTGGAAGGCAGGAGGTCAGCAGTTTGATTCCCAAGTACTGCAGGACGGAATGCGCTCCCGTCTTTGTCCCAACTCCTGCCAACCTAGCAGTTTGAAAGCAAGAAATTGCAAGTAGATAAACAGGGACCACTTCGGTGGGAAGGTAACAGCGTTCCATGCGCTCCGGTTTCCAGTCATGCCTGCCACATGATCACGGAATTGTCTGCAAAAGCAGACAGCGCTGGCTCTTTGGCTTTGAAACAGAGATGAGCACTGAACCCTAGAGTCAGATACAGCTAGCTTTTGAGCAAGGAAAGCCTTTACCTTTACCTAACAAAAATATTTGAATTTGAGAGGCCATCACCAACTCTAGTAGCTTACCCAGAAAAGAGAGTATTGAGCTTGGCTGATAATTATCGACATGTAGAAGCCTAAATCCAATTTTTTTCCCAACCAAAGTAAACACATCAAGGCAATTGCTGAATGCTAAGTCAACACATAAGTAATGTACACTCACTGATTGAATGATTCTACAGCTTGTTGTTGATTTTAGTCTACATCAGGGGTGCCCAAACTTTTTGGTCATGGGCTGGTTATGTAGTTGAGCGGGCTGGTCACGTGGTTTCTCCCACTGGAAGAAGAAGTAAAACACACCCGCACATGCGCAAAATGCTAGCATAAATGCACCCGCAACTGTTATAAATGCATTTATGACAGCCACAGATGCTTTACAGTAGCATTTTTGCATGGGTGTGGTTAACTTCTGGGAGCGGTGAAGAAGGCATTGTGGGCCATAGTTTTGGCACCCCTGGACTAAAGCATACAACATTGGTTTCTTTAGTAAGGATAGCACCCCCTGCTTCCTAAACAGGAAATGGGCGAAACCCTCCATTATCTAGGAAGTAAATTGTAAGCTGAAATCATTTTTGATGAGATAGTTCAGAGTGTCAAACTCAGATCATGGTAGCTGAGGTTCAAATCTCTGCTCTGCCTCATTGTACCCCACAAAAATGGTTGCATAGTCTCAACAGTTCTGTCTAAAACACTGACACGTGCTATATTTTTTGCACATGGCACATTCTAGGGATATAACCATAAAGATAAAGTAGTAAGGAAATTACAAAGTGAAGTGGCAAAATTGTCTGCCTCAATCTATACTCCATTTTCCAATTACCTTTAATTACCTTAATGTACATTTCCAGACTCAAAGTTAGCATCAGCTACATGATGTAACCCTTTTAATGCCCTGAAGGGACACTTGAAGCTCTTTCAATTCTATTTCTGTCCTTCATGGTGCAATTTCTGAGTCGAGCCTTGTTCCCGTTCTTGTAACACTGCATCTGAGATTTATGGCTTTAGGTGAGGAATGGGAGAAAAATTATTTTCAGTTTGCATATTAATACAAAATTCCTAGATTTTCATTTCTGGAATGTATTCTTAAAATCCAATGATGCTTCATGTCACTATTCACATATTTCTCATATTTTTGATAGAGGTTGCAAATCAAAACTCATGGGGGGGAAATGTAAATTAAGGGAAATTTACACAAATTTGCATGTAGGGGAACATGCAGGCAAACCTAGTTTATCTATGTCCAAGACTATGTATGTATTGTGGATTATTCCTTCATGCAAACCCTCGTCTACATGCCATGGTTTAGTGTTAGGCAATTCCTCCCCCATGCCCAAAATAAAATGGCAGGACACAATCAAATTTGGTGTAACTTTATTGACATTTAAAACTCCTGACCTGCGTAGGGACCGGTAGTGTGCATCTTGGTTGTAGAGCAGGTAAATTCCTCTTCACCTGTCTAGATGGGACTGGCGAATCCAGTACCCCTTCACAGTGCTGATCCTTGCCAACTACTGTGCAGGTTCAGCAGAATTGAGGAGACAACACTACGACCGTTTCCAACTCTATTCACATGAATGGATGTTAGTCATAACACAGCGCTGTCCCATGGTGTCCGATGCATGCCCCACCAATTCACACAAATCATGTTGAGCATACAGTCTCTCCATCTTGTCCAATAACACCCTGAGGGATCCGTCCCCCTAGAGCAGTGGTCAGCAAACTTGGCTCTCCAGCTGTTCTTGGACTTCAGTTCCCAGAAGCCTTGATCAGCAGGAGTGCTGACTTGCGCTTCTGGGAATTGAAGTCCAAGAACACCTGGAGAGCCAAGTTTGCAGACCCCTGCCCTAGAGTGACCCCTTAGCACTTGAGCCTGTGGGATATGCAGGTGGGCCGTCTGATCCAGCAGAAAGAGGCCAGAACGAGGACAGGCTGGCCAGTATATAACCCAGGCTGCTCCTGTACACATGCTAACCAGCTTTCACTGTGGGTCGGGAAGGAGTAGCTTTGCTCAAATCATCATAATTTCAAGGTCTTCTTCCATGCCTAGGCCAGGTGTGAAACTGCTAAAATGAAGGCACCCTTTGATCCATTCATTCTGCAGTTCCTTTCACCTGACCTAGTGTGAACCCTGACTGCTCCTTAGAAGGTCAAATAATAAAGATGAAGCTAAAGTACTTTGGACATCAAATGAGAAGAGAGGATTCGCTTGAGAAACCCTTGATGTTTGGAAGGGTTGAGGGCAAAAGAAGAAGGGGCAACCCAAGATGAGATGGCTAGATGGTATTGTAGAGACAATGGGCACAGAGCTGAGCGAGTTGAGGAGGAGGATGGAGGACAGGAGTGCCTGGCGGACGGTGGTCCATGGGGTCGCAGAGAGTCGGAATCGACTGTGCGACTGAACAACAACAAAAAGTGTGAAAAAGATTAGCCAGCAACACAAGGTGGCCATTAGCAGTGTATGCCCAATTATGGTTCAGAAATACCACAGTCTTCAAGGAGGTTCTTTCTGTGTTTCAAGTTCACTAGTTCCATCAAGAGCAGCAAGAAAATTTCCTCCACCATCACCAGCAAATAGAACTTTGTTTCTTCCTCTTTTTGTCTAAGCACTGGTCAGGATGTATATCTCTGAACCGCCCAGAAATAACTAAAAACTGAGCATTCAGTGATTCCCCGATGTTTCCTACATCATGAATATTAATGGTTTCAAAACTATTCTTGCAGAGCCTATAATATTCCACAAATATTCTCATTGTTACAAGAGAAAGAAGGGGAGAATCCATCTGAAACCCTTTAAATTAATAATCAAAAGTTCACATCACGTCTCAGACAAAAATCAAATTTCACCACAAAGATGAGAGACAGAAATTACTAACTCAGCAGTCAGGCGGATGGGGGTTCACGGAGATCATTTTGTTCAAAGATTAAAGGTGATGAGTGCTAAAATAATTGAGGAGGATGACTATGGCAATATTAGACTACAGCCATTAAAGTCAGTAATGATCAAAAGTTAATTATCAAAGCAGAGCACACTACTCAATACAGACAATTTGAGTCAATAGCTAACCATCCCAGGGAAGCAAAAAAAAAAGAGGTAGGAGTGGAAGTAATTTGGAGATAATATTTTCTTATAATGAAGTTATAGCGAAGATATATATTTCAAAGACTCCTGGGTTACAGAGAGAGAGAGAGACTGAGAAATAATGCAGTCTTCCAGATCAGAGAATAATAATTAGCTCCATTTGATGGAATTGTTGCATCCCACATGCTTTTGTACAATATGGTTTTTTGCATCAAAGCATTGCGTGTATTCTTATGTAGTTCTGCTTTGATATAATTATGGCAGCCAGATACTTTATTTATTATTTTGAAGTTGTTTTTCTTTAAAAACAAAACCCACTCCACTTAGCTAAAACAATGGATTTTTTAAAAAAATAAGCGAACCCTGTATTATCACTACCATTATCCTTGTTAATATTATGAAATTTGTTTGAACTAGAATCAGTGTTCAGTTCAACATTGGAAAATACTGTCAACGTCAAGAGAAAAAGCTCTTTTGTCAGTAGAATAATACTGCACTAACGAGGACTTAAGTTCAGCCAATGACAAAGCCAAGAAAGTGGATTAATTTTGCCAGTCCAAGGTTTGATTGGGATATGAAAGAAGAAGCAGAAACAGGAGCATATGCCCGGCCACTGTCTCACATGGTTCCTATGGCAGCATCCTGCAGATGCTGTATTGAATGAAGAGTTGGATAGATTTTATTTATTTATTTATTTAAATTTGTTTATCGCCCTCCTCCCTGAAGGGACCCAGGGCGATTCCCAACACGATAACAATTTAAAAAGAATTTTGAAATTAAAAGTTTTAAAAGAAGCTTAAAAACTTAGCATTAAAAACCAGGCATTATAGCTAGGTATTATAGCTAGGAGGCACTGGGTGTCAAACCATCCATCCAGCTGGGGAAATTGATCGATCCATTCCCCAGACCTGAACTGCCAGCCAGGTTTTCAATCCTTTCCTGAAGGACAGCAGCTCCATTTGCAGGTGTAGTTCTGTTGGGAGGAGGTTCCACAGGGCCAGAGCCTATCTATCTATCTATCAATTTATCTATTTATTTATCTATCAGTCAATTAATCTAGGAGGCACAGGGTGTTCACTTTAACCTACAAAGCCCTAAGTAGTTTGGGACCTAGTTGTTCTCCCAAAGAAATACTGCTTGCATCATCCACAAAAAGAAGGCAGCTCCAGGTGCTGACACCAAAGTTGGCCAAGAAGGTTGTAACAAAGCGCAAGAGCCTTCTTGGTAGCAGCACCTATACTATGGAACAACCTATCGCTGGAGCAGCATCAGCCCCCCCCCCCTCTCTGAATGTATTTAAGAAGCAATAAAAACCAAATTGCACAGGGAGGTATTCAAAGACTTCCTACTTATGGTCACTTAACTTTGGATTTTTAGTTTTAGGGGCACTATCTCCTGTTGGAAGAGATGTTTTAAAGTTATTGTCCCCCCACACACACACACACATTTTGCCACTATCAGGATGGATTTCATTATTTGTATTTGTTGGTTTTTGTCCTGTAAATTGCCCAGAATGGAGATTTTTTCTCAAATGGGAGAAAATATAAATTCAATATAAATTCAAATAAATAAATATAGAAATGTACTAAATAAATAAAGTATTAAGTAGAATTTATTTATATACCACCTGTCGAGCAAATATGCCACTTCTGGGCAGTTTACAATAAGTTTACAATCAAAGTATGTTGATTCAATGGAACCTATGGGAAAGTTGAGTCACCAAATCCCCATTGATCCAGTGGACCTTGTTTAGTGCAGTTTACTATGCTAAGCAATATGATTCTGGCCATTGGATTACAGTTTCCACCTCCCTTCCCTCTTACCTGTTTCCACCATCTTTTCTTTTTCTGGATGCCATCCTTTCAGTGCTTATACAGGTGTTGCTGATCACAGAGTTTTGCCCTCATGTAGGACTGCGGTGGCTCAAGTGGTTAAGATGCTGAACTCACTGACTGGAAGGTTGGAGTTCAATTTCCGGGTACTGCATGATGGAGTGAGCTCCCATCTCTGCCCTAGCTCCTGCCAACCCAGCAATTTGAAAACAAGAAATTGCAAGTAGATAAAAGGGACCACTTTGGTGGGAAGGTAACAGCGTTCTGTGTTTATTTGTGCCTGCCACATGTCCACACAAAAGTCTGCAGACAACACTGGCTCTTTGGCTATAAACAGAGATGAGCACTGAACCCTACAGTTGGATATGACCAGCTTTCAAGCAAGAGTGACTTTTACCTTTACCTAGGTATGCTTTGGAGCAAGGGTTCTCAACCTTTTTAAGTCAGGGTCCGGGTCATGCTCCCTCAAACAGTTGTCCCCCCCTGGCTGTTTACGGCTCTCATAAACACATTTACGACTCATGTACGGCTGTTGTAAACACATTCACGATGGATGTAGACTCATTTACAGCTGTCGTAAACGCATTTATGATGGCCATACATGAGTCTGTGACTGCTTGTGGCTGGAGCAAGGGTAGGGGCTGAATTATTTGGTGCTGTGGGCCACATCTGGCTCACAGGACATAGTTTACAAACCTTTGCTTTGGAGGAAGAGAAGGATTGATCCAGCAATTGATAGAGGCACAACAAGAGTCCAGTGTGTTTATCCACAGTGGAGATAACAACGGTTCTACCAAAAGTCAAAGACCTCCACTTATGCTCATCCCTCCCTATTACGCTCCTGCCTGCTGGCTTTCTGATGGCCTCTGTTTTCACATGCGCTGGCAATGTAGTCGATCAGGAGAAGACACGGAGAGATGTACAGACAAATGGAATATTACCGGAGTTGAAAATTCAAAAGCAGCTTTCATTTTCCAGAGATTATGCCATCGATACAAAAACACTCTCTCTCTCCCCCTTTTCTCTCTCTCTCTATATATGAAGGACATCACCACTAACATCTCCAACAGCTTAAACAGCTTGATAGACTCTCTACAGTCATTCTGCCATCCATGCCCCCAGCTGTGTTGCTTAGCAACATTTTAATTCAAGAAGAATGGAAAGAGATGAAATCCCCGTGGAGAGAGAAACAGAAATAAGAGGGCCGTTGACAGATGATCTGAGTTGTTTCTTCTAATATAGTGTGAAGATCGCCAGCTCTTTCCATGAATGATAAATGGACTGTATACAGATCAATGGATTCAACAATAAACTGGAACCAGGTTCTGCATCTGCAGCAACGCAGGACTGGATAGTTATTCATTTCGGAGTGTGTTTTTCTCAAAGGTTTTGCAGGAAGAAATTGATCTGAACATTTCGGGCATCTCTTGCCCTTCGCAGGGGTTGACTAGCAAAAACAGCCTTGGAAGCTGTTTCTTACTAAGCTGGTTAGATGGATGGATGGGATGGTAGACACTTAGATACATGGACAGGAAGAAACAGCATTTTTTCCCGTTGCAGGAACAATTCTGCTTGAGTTTCTTGGTTGGTTCTGCTGTTCTGTGTAAGGTAAATTTAGATTTACCCTTGTTAAAAAGCCTGTCGTATCTGACTCTAGGTTTCAGTGCCCATCTCCATTTAAAGCCAAAAAGCCTTCACGGTCTATGTCTCCAGATGTTCTGGTGGTCGTGTGGTTGGCCACCCTTGGATCAAAAGGGCAGCGTATACATGTAAATAAATAAATAAGTGACTAGACACCAGAGCGCGCAGAATGCTATTACCTTTCCTGCCAAAGTAGTATCGATTTCTCTACGTGCAATGTTTTGCTTTTGAACTGCTAGGTTGGCGGGAGCTGGGGCAGAGACGGTGGCTCACATTGTCGTGCAGCACTCAGGTCTCAAATTGCTGGCCTGCCGACCTTCCAGTTGTGCATTTCTGTTTAGTAAAGGTAAAGTTCACCCTTGCTTGAAAGCCACTCGTATCTGACTTTAGGGTGCAGTGCTCATCTCTGTTTATAGCTGAAGAGCCAGCACTGTCTGCATTTGCAAACATGTGGCAGGCATGCCCACAGAATGCTGTTTATCTTCCCACCAAAATGGTCCCTATTTATCTACTTGCAATTTCTTGCTTTGGAACTGCTAGGTTGCCTGCATTTCTGTTTACTCCATACCCAAATCAGTTCTTGAAACATACACACATAAACATACACACAAACGAACTGTATTTCAAGATCAGTGTTATAGGACTGAAGCATCCTAGAAGCTGTATGCCAGTTTATTTGAATTTCCAAAATATGAATGAATGTTCAAGTGAGATGGTTAGCCTCAGACAGAGTTGGGGAGAACGACTGAAAAATAATGCATTTATCACACCTAACACCTGTGATGAGACGTCCTCCATGCAACCTATAAGAATAACACATGAATGCTTAGAAAAGGTGGGGAAACATTTATTTTATTGTTGTTGTTCAGTCGCACAGTCGATTCCGACCCTCTGCGACCCCATGAACCACTGTCCGCCAGGCACTCCTGTCCTCCACCATCCCCCTCAACTCGCTCAATTCTGTGCCCATTGTGTCCACAATACCATCTAGCCATCTCATCTTGGGCCTCCCCCTTCTTCTTTTGCCCTCCACCTTTCCAAGCATCAAGGCTTTCTCAAGTGAGTCTTCTTTTCTCAGTTGATGTCCAAAGTACTTTAGCTTCATCTTCACTATTTGACCTTCTAAGGAGCAGTCAGGGTTGATTTCTTCTAAGATTGACCTATTTGTTCTCCTCGCTGTCCATGGGACTCTCAAAACTCTCCTCCAACACCACATCTCAAAGGCATCTATTCTTCTGCACTCAGCTTTCCTAATGGTCCAGCTCTCACACCCACACATTGCCACAGGGAATACCGTTGCTTGTGGTAAATATGCTCATAAGCACTGAAAATTTGACCAGTAAGTAAAATTACAAACCAGCCAATAGTCATGCTGACAAAAACTACGTTTATCCTCATGCAAGAGGAAAGTTAGAAATTAAAGCATCAAACTTCTCTTATCTTCTGCTGGACGGTAGTTTTTAACTAGAAGTAACACAGCCTGGAAATCGACTCAAAAAGGTCTTGATCAATTAATAGCAGAATGGACTATTGCCATTGGCATTTATGGGAAAATAAAAACCAAAGTCAATAAGGGTTGACTTTTATGACAACTTGTAGCCACAACACACCATCTGTATTTCTCTTGCAAGCAAAATTTCTGAGTGCTTCCCTTCAGCTTATTAATGTAATGGCTAAATAATTCTCAGGAATAGGTGCACAGGAAACTACATATCAGTAAAGCCAACATTTATCGGTTCTGTTATACCAGGGGTGCCCAAACTTTTCGGGTGGTGAGCCACTCAGTGGGCCAATCACATAATTCAGCGGACCGGTCATGTGGTTCCTCCCAATGGAAGCAGAAGTAAAATGTGCCTTGCAATCTGTTTTGCAACAGAACGAGATAGATTATACAGCTGCTATTTTCTCTGCTTAAACAAGGGGTGCCCAAACTATGGCCTGTGGGCCAAATCCAGCACCTGACACCAATTCATCTTGACAACACCACCCATAAGGGCACGTTTTACTTCCGCTTCCGGGAGCAACAAGGGTAGCACAGGCCAGATAAACTTGCATTGGGGGCCAGATTTGGCCCACAGGCCATAGTTTCAGCACTCCTTTGTTATACATATGAACTAAGAACATGGTAATGAAACCTTACCTACCACATGTTCATTTTGCCCAGGTTGAGAATTTGTGAAAACAAGCCTCCAGGAACCAAATTTCATGAACCATTGATTTAAAAGTACCCACTAGTCAGAAATTGAGCTAGCAGACACATTGTGAGTCAGAAAACCACCTTCTTTCTACAGAAAGTAATATCTCCTGCAGTGCTCTCTGTTTAATTATGAAAGCCTCCATAACTGTGTTCATTTTCTGTTCTCAGAAGTATGCTGCCTTTTTTAAAAAATCATTTTGGGGTGTGTGTTTTTTTCTTAAAAGGTCAAACTTTCTAAAGTTTATTTCACTTTCCTTTTTTATTTATTTATAGACCTCAGAGAAGACAAAGCCCCGGAATATTCCTGCAAAGTAAGTTATTTTAATATCCATTGGAAGGGGGGGAGAAATCAAGTTTAATGAACTTCACGAAAACGGGCACAAATGTAAAGTCTACACCAAGGCAATAAAAAGAGATTATGTGATTCAGGTTACTGTAGAGTCATAGCTGTAAAAAAAAATTAAAATATCCCTAATCTGCAAGGACAGGCCTTGATTTTTCATGGTTCCACGCTCCAAGTTGTCCCAGGTTTGCATAAATTAACATGTGCCATCTATGAATAGCTGGTAAAATGATATTATAATTGCATTCAGAGCAGTGATCTTCCAGCCTTCAGGGAGAGGGTGCCCATGCTAAAAAGATTATGTTGTTTAATTGCAATCTCAGGGAACATCTGACAGGGAGAATATAACATGGAGTATGTTAGAGACCTGGGAATGGTATGTCTGTGCCCACATGCTTGGGCCTTCCTACCCTGTTGATGAAAAGGGATTGGGCATATGGAAAATGTTTCCCTGTGTTCTTTGAAAAGATCTCAACAAAGGAGAGTTAAACTGTTGGCCAGATACCAGTTTCAAAGACATGTCATACTCTATTTTATTAAGATTTTTGCAGGCCAGTAGATTCTTACCATTTTGGTGGTGATGGTGATGTTGCATCCTAAAGTTTATAGAACTTCTTTTGAGTGACAATAAGCAAACAAGACCAACCTTTGCCTTGGCGAGGCTACGATCTAAAGCTCCATAATGGGACACGATTTTTAAAAATCATAATTAAAAATTGCTTTCCCCAACTAGAAGCGACCCGAGTGGTCTGAACAGCGAGTCAACATTTATGTAAAACCTGTAGATTCAACATATCCATGCAGTTGGGCTCCAGATATTGGGCGATCTAAGATCATTGATAAAGATTGACTGATTGACTACTGGTTGGATTCAAACCATTGAATCAATGGTGCTCACATGAGCTACCACAGGATCTGATCTAAACAGAACAGTTGGATTTAAACTGTGTGCAAGACGACAGTCAAGAGGCTAAACTACATGTTAAATTGTGTGTGATAACTTTGAAGTGCCTGTGATTGTTTTAAATTATATAGCTGCAAGGAGGCCTAGTCCGAATCAGACCCATGGCATGCAGGGTGAAGGAATAATGTTTGTTAAGCTGATGAAAAGACTGCTTCTTCTAGGTACAGCAGAACAGAAAGGTTTTGTTGCTGGTGTTGTTTGACATCTTCAACTTCCATGCTGGGTCTAACATTTTCATGTTTTCACTCTGGTTCCTTTCATGTGTTGTCATGCGAACTACAGAGGTTAATGCTGCACCTCGCAAAATGGTTACACGTCTAAGTCCAAGACTTAAAATGGGGGGGGGGGGCAGGGGGGAGTTTAAATTCTGATGACCAGGAATGAAACCTGATCTCCCCCAACTCCATGTATAATTTATGCTCGCCTGCCTTTCCGCTGGAGTTCTCTTTGAATGCATTCATGGATTTTGCTTCAATTAGTTCCCATGAGAGTAAATTAGGCATATTAATTGCATTCTGCTTGGTATTTTTGATACATTTTTATTAGTTTACCCACCTGTGCAAAGTTGCCGTTTTTCCCTTCAAGCCAGAGATGATAAGCCTCTTTAATGAGACAATTTTTAAGAGGAAAGAGGAAGCATCTCTCTTGCAAACCCTATTTCTCTCTCTCTCTCTTCACTTCCTTACTCTGCTGTTTGTGACAGTGGAATTAAGGAGATAGTAGCCCTCTTATTTTCTAGGCTTATTTTGTGAGTAGTTAGTTTCGCTTGTTCCAGATATAACAAGGAAGGCAATTTCTTGAGTTGCCTTGTGAACAAGATAATGAGATATTTTCTGTTTGTCTCAATCAGAGTCATTTATGAGATAGATTTTCCATCCAGATTGCATACACTAAACAGTTGTGTAGCTAAACAGAGCTGTTGCCTTGTTGTGGGAACTTTATAAATTAGAAGCTTCGAATGGGTTGCTTGTCTCTTTTTAATGAATTCACCCGTCAGGGTGGTGAATTTGGGAACAAATTTGGGAACAAATTTGCTTTGGGAACAAAATGCTCTAGTTTTGTGCAGAGATAATTTTAGCGCCATGAAACCGTTATCTCCACTCTCATGCCCGAGGGGGCTTGTGGAAGTTAAGAAATTCTTGACAACTTGTCTTAATGCTGCCGCGCGCCCCCGGCCCCCGTCACCAGCCGGGAGGAGGTTAAAAGGAGCCTCCCTGGGCGAGGGAGGGCTCGAAGACACCGCTGCGCGAGACTTCGCCAATGTTTGTTAGACCTTGTTGGACTCTCCCTCGGCCAGCCGGCCTTGGAGGGAGAGAAACCTGGGGGCCTTGGGTGGCGATAGAGGATTTTGTATGGGGGGGGGGTCTTTGGTGGGATATTGTTTCTTTTGTATATTATGGAAGCCGCCTAGAGTCAGGTTCGCCTGAGCAAGGCGGGGTATAAATTTGAAGAATAAATAAATAAATAAATAAGAAGGCCTGACTCATGAAGAATGAGAAATTTAAAGACTTTCCTTCACGTCACTAGCCACCAGGGGCCACAGAGACCTTCAAACCCTCCTGAGCTAATTTTCACTTTGTTCCAGTGGATGTACTTTGGGGATTGCAGCAAAACGCAAAGGATGTTCTAGAACAGTGATGGTGAACCTCGGCACTCCAGATGCTCTTGAACTACAATACCCAGAAGCCTTGATCAGTAGGAATGTTGACTTGGACTTCTGGTGATTGCAATCCAAGAACACCTGGAGTGCTGAGGATGGGCATCACGGTTCTAGAACCTTTAAATCTAAATACATTTGCATTAAAATATTGCCTCAGGTGGCAAAAAACCCAAAATGTCTGCTGGACGGTGGTAAAATGATATTTTGATGTTGTGGTCTAAGGAACTGTGGGTGCTGTAAAGCTTATAATCAGAAGCTTCGGCAAGATCATTAGTAACTCTGGAGATGCCTCTATGAGAGCGTGCTCAAATAACTTTCAGAAGTTGGCTCTTGATTTGAAAATACACTTCTTTTTCCTCCCCCAAAGATAATTCCAATCTAGGTCTTGTGTGACAGTCAAGAACTGTAAAAAGGCATAGCTGTAACATTCTTCATTGGCCATTAGTAACTGGAAAGAGAAGAAAGAAAAACACATAGTTTGGTTGTATTCTTTCTACTTTTATGAGATGTATTGTAGTTCCTCAAGATACATGACAATTATGACTAAATTTGCATCTGATTCCATAAATTAGTACAAATTTGTACATTTAGTACATTTTTTTCCCTTTTGGACATGTATGTTCTTTTATTTTCTTGCAACATGTGAATGACCACCTATCACCCAGAAAAACCAACTTGCCCACTATTATCAGTATATCTCTGTAGTGGCACGTGCCTTCAGAATGGGGCAAACTAAAGAACCTTTGACCGTCCAGATGTTTTCACTTACAACTCCCATAATCCTCCACCATTCCCCAAGCTAGTTGAGGTTTCCTCATGTTGAATTCCAAATCATGGTTTTTCCATTCTGATCCAGATAGGGTTACCATATCTCAGGATTTTTCCTGAGATTTCCTGCTCTTAGAGCAGTAAATCTCAGGACAAATCCTGAGATATGGTAACCCTAGATCCAGAGGGTATTTTGAATCAATCACACTGTCACTTCACATGGGTGGCCGTGAGGTCCAAGGGATTCAGCCACTTTCCCAGAAGAACATGAACATTAGTGTGATATATAACATGTCGTAAACAAATCTTCTGGGATTTCATTCCAGACATGTTGATTTGGAAAGGTTTCCTGATGATAAGAACACTGGGGAGTTTATAGAAAACTGTGATGGTATGAAAGATATTTTTGTACACAAAAGGCATTTATGCTCAACAAAGAATGGAAGGCTTGGTTCTTTTTTGTGTGAGCATGTGCTAATGCTGTCACATCTGTTGTGTTTTCTAACTCATCAGAAATTCTTCTTGAATGTGACTGTTCTCTAGCTGTGCTTGGCAAAACCATTGTTATCACAAATGGAAGATGTACATGCTCCTCTTAGCATATGTGACTTATCACATGCATTTTTTAAAACACAGTTCTCTTATTAAGACATATGTGATAGTATATTTCTGCAAATGTGAATGGCTGTTGGCTAAAAGCCACGCACTAATAAGCTGAATTGAATCTAACTGGAGTTGACATCTGTTACAATATGAAAAGAGGGTGGGGGAGATGAAAGAAAGGTTCTCAGTTGTCATTAGTGTAAAAGAATATTCGTTGCTGTTACACGTTGCTGACATTGTGGAAGTCTGCTAGAATCACATTTCATTCAGTGTTAAGGAATCGTTTAACACGTGAGTGTGAGTTTCAGAGCTGAAGAGTAGAAGGGGTTGGAGGCTTATAAAAGGAAGACTTTGAAGAGGCAGCACAAGAACTGGTGTCAACATTGAACACCCCTCTTGTTTCTTGAGGTCAACTCTTCAACTGACCAACACAATTTGATCACAGCTAAGGAGGACTGCTTTCTGTTTGAACACACTCAGTCAGTGAACTCAAAAGAGCAGGGCCTTTGTAGAAGTAGCATCCAGACTAGGGATTCTCAACCTGTAGCCCATCGGCTGGATGTGGCCCCAGCACCAGGTGGCCCACCACCTCCACTACACCAGGAAGTGTCATGTGGTAGAGGAAGAGCTGTCTGAGGGAGCATGACCTGGCACCCAGCTTTAAAAGGCTGAGAACTCCTGATCCAGACAGTAGAATGCATTATTGCAAAAAGGTTCGGTTGACCCATTTCCTCTATGGCTAGAATTTTTAACCTGTAATCCTCAGGGTTGTGCGCAAACCAGATGTATTTTGTGATGTGTGGAAACTGGGTGCAAAAAAAGGCACCAATATTGATTTCTTAGTGAAAAAGTTCTGTGCCATAGAGATGGCCAACCCTACTGACTCAGCCATCAAGAAAAGGTGACTGGACATTGAGACATATTTTGAGTCATGGCCCCTTGGTTTGTTTTGGAAGGCCCTTTCCCCCCAAAAAATGTAACTACAAATAAGTTCTAGTCTGAAGGGAAATGCCCACCAGACCTAAAACAGGCCAAAAGACACAAAAATCAGCCAGAATGACCAACTTCTTCCCCTAGAACATTTTTGAACCTAAATGGGCTTGTATTCTCATGGCTACTTTTGTTTTGGTCCCTGTGGCTCTGAAAATCCTACTGGATAGTCCCAGGGGCAGGAAGCAAGCCAAAGGATGTTGTCAATCCTGTGGTAATTCAGTCACTGTTTCATGGTCAAGTTTTAAATGACACAATGATATAGTCTTGTTGCGTCTTCTCCTCCCATGTCTAGGCCAGATGTGAAACTGCCAAAATAAAGGCACCTTTGTGTGTGTTCATTCTGCAGTTCCTTTCACCTGACTTAGTGTGAGAAAGATTAGCCATCAACACAAAGCTGCTGTTACCAGGGTATGCCCAATTGTGGCTCAAGGATACCACAATCTTCGAGGAGGGTTTTTCTGTGTATCCTGCCCTGATGCAGAAGAAAAGTAAGGCCTTCCCTCTGTTAAGAAGGAAGTCCAACTGGGAGACCCATGTAGACCCTACTTGAGTTCAGTAGTGGAGCAAAGTGCACATGAACCTATATTATATCTCTATTTCTGGTGGCTATGACAAATGCTGAAAATTACTCTGAGTTTAAGGTTAGTATTAAGAAGGAATTATAAGACGTGTTTCTTAAATTGCTTGTCAAGAAACATATTAAATCCCTGTTGATTATCCCACCTTAATTCCCCCAATACATTTTTTTTTGTTTTTAATTCTTTTTTGAGCTGCTCATTCAATTCAGCAATTCCTAAGTGGCTGTATTCGAGCTTGAATGTCTCTTTAGATCTTATTCTTTTATTTGCCATTTCTCTCTAATTCAGTCCAGAGTCACCACAGCTGCTTAAAGATGTACTACTTAGGCATAAAATAATAACTCTACTTCTTCTTTTTTCCTCCCTCCCCCTTTTCTTTATTGGTGGGATTTATTCTCTCAGCATAGCTTGCAAGGTACCTTTTTATCAGCATGGAAGATAAAGGCAATAAAGCTCTTTTCCTACCTTAGAAAAGCATTCAGTGCCACCACAGTGCAAGCCTATAAATCAGGTCTGTACTAACCCCACTGGGTGTTAAAATTGTGTGTAGCCTGCAGAGCAAGAATCTAATTCAGACTGCTACCACTTTAGATGCACATTCAAATGCCTAGATAGGAACTAAAAGATTAACGCCTTTTCCGTATCCTTCTCAATATATTGCTAGAAAATATACAATAGTATATTGTAATGTAATGTAGTGTATTTTTTTTGTGGGCTGCCCTGAGTCGCCACGGTGAGTGGGGGGCAATATAAATTTGAACTAATAAATAAATAAATAAAAAATCACGAAGGATGAAAATAAGGGTTTAGAGCAGTGTTCTCCAACCTTTGAGTTTTGGACTTCAATTCCCAGAAGTCTAAGTCAATTCCCCAAAGCACAGATCAGTCAATGTACTAACCTAGGCTTCTGGGAATCGAAGTACCCCTCTGGGGCATGGGCCCCACATTGGCAACCACTGGCCTAGAGCAAGGATGCAGACAAATGTGTGATACCAGACCAAATCAGGAGTATTCGTGTGTTTCTGGGGAAACCACGGACCAGAGCAAATTGGTATTCACCGGGTGGAGTTGCACCCCTGCTTCAAAATCACAGCTGTTAACTCTTGGGTGTATTGGGTTAAATGAGTTTTGTTTCATTAGTGATGTGTACCTCTTCAAGCAGTGACGCTTAAGTGACTGACCCAAATTCTATCCAAAATAATAGATGGGAGAACTGAGAAGTCTAAACTCCTGAGTCGTCAATCATATGGGGGTCTGTCTTTTCATGAGGTTGTTTCTTTCATTTATTGTTGGCTTTGGTTTTAATTATGCTTTGCACATCACCCAGACCATTTCACTAGTAAGCAGCAATAAATCGAACAAACACACACACCCTATACCTTTTTGATTGCTGATGACCAGGGAGAACTGTGCATTTGATCTCTGCTCCAGATAGTTGCTAAATTCTTCAGATCTTCTTCTACCAATATTGTGTACCTGTGATGAAAGGTATTATAGTTGCATCTGTACTATGCTACGTTAACTGCCATGGCTCCATTCTAAGGAATCTGGGTACAGAGTGAGGGGCTAGGACTGAGGATATTCTGGGTTTGATTCCCTGGCTCTACTATGGAAACTCACTGGCAGATTTAATTTAAATCAAATCCAGCTGTATGACACCCTGAAATCTGTTAATATGAAGGGTGGTGTACAGATTTAAAAAAAAATTAAGGTAAATAAACAGTCATCTATATTGATTGGCTGTAGTATGAGATTTAAGACCACCGCCCTACATAAGACTGCAATTTTACAGTTAGATATATGATGTAAAAACTGGCCAATAAACAGACAGTGTTAACAATTACAACGTCTGTCAATGCTCCCACAGAGATGTAATTAGAAATAGTGCAAGAGACATCTGTCAAAAAAAAAAAAGGGCTGTCTGCCAATACTTAGTTTGTTAAAAATTGTCATAGCTTTTAACAATGAAGTTGGTGATTCCATGTCACTTGTCTGACAACAGAATAGAGTCATTCATAGGTGATAAAAGCTAAGGTTGATGCATTCTAAAGGACATTTCATGTCTGCAGAACAATCTGAGTTTATAAATTAGAAGACAACTACAGCGATGATCACACAGGATTGATGATTTTGAGGACAGGTGAGTTTAAGTTGTTAAGGGAAGGTGAGAAGCAAAAGTAAAAGGACAGAAACAAGATCAGGACCCCAAATGCAGTTTTTCAAGTAACTTCACATAATGACAACGAGAACCATTAAAGATGGCCAATGAAAAATAAAAAGAAGAAAAACCAAGATGTTTCTTCCAGACAATCCAAGGATTTAAAGAGAAATTTAGACCTAGATTAGGAATGCTTAAAGACTCAATAGGTGAATGTACTATCTGACAAGGAGAAAGTAAGGAGAAGTTATACTGTACACTGAAGAACTAGACTGAAGAGGTAAAGGATGACAGATTCCTTTAGCAAGAACTATTATGATTCTGCAGTTTTAGAAAGTGAAGTGAAAGCAGCTCTGAAAGCATTTGGGAGAAATAAGTGGAATACTGATGCAAATATTTCAAACTGAAGAAACTAAATTTAACAAGAATATGCAAAAGGGGAGAAGGGGCAAACAATGGTCCATAGACTGGCAATATCCAAAATACATTCAAATTCCCAAGAAAGGAGAACTGAAGAAAGCAGAAACTATATAGTAAGGTCATATCTGACTCTAGGGTTCAGTGCTCATTTCTGTTTACATCCAAAGAGCCAGTGCTATCTGCATCTGCAGACGTTTCTGTGGACATGTGGCAGGCAAGCCTAGACACCAGAGAACACAGAATGCTTTTTACCTTCCCACGAAGTGGTCCCTATTTATCTACTTGCAATTTCTTGCTTTCAAACTGCTAGGTTGGCAAGAGCTGGGACAGAGATGGGAGCTCACTCTGTCATGCAGTCCTCAGGACTTGAACTGTTGACCTGGTGACCTTCCAGTCATCAAGTTCAACATCTTAACCACTTGAGCCACTGCAGTCCCATAACTCTATAATACCTTTGCACTAATTTCCTATGCAAGCAAAGTAAAGCTGAAAGTGTCACATTCCCTATATCAGTGGTGGCAAACCTATGGCATGTGTGCCAGAGGTGGCACTTGAAGCCCTCTCTGGGGGGACACATGCAGTCACCCCAGCACAGTTTGCCCCACACCTCTGCCCAACAGCCCAATGGGAGCATTTCCTTCCTCCCTTGTTGCTGTGTTGGCACTTTACGATAAATAAGTGGGTTTGGGATTGCAGTTTGGGCACTAAAAGGTTCTCATCACTGCCCTATATGAATCAAGAAAGGCCTGACATTCAAGTTTGACTCCAAAAAAGTAAGAGTGCCGTTGGAAGAGAAGATAAAAAGAACTATCACATCCTGGAGCCAAGTGGAGACATTCTGTGGTTTCTTCTTCCCTTCTTTTAAGGTCTTTCCATCACTTATTTGAATAGGTTTTGCAGCTTGTGAGTATTGAGAAGAAGAGAGATGTATTTCATGATACAGTACTTTAAAAAAAAGCTTCCCCTATATTTGTCTGCTAGATCAGAGCTATCCAAACATGGAACCCAAGGTATTTTTTGACTAAACATCCAGAAGACCTCACCATTGGTTGTGTCATCTAGAATTTCTTAAAGTCTAGTCCAAGAACAGCTGTGGTGACAAGTTTGGGAACTACTGTGCTTGATCTCACAGAGGGCATAGCAAGACGACCCCCTAAAGACAGGCATAAATGTACGAAATGTATGAACACAACTGTCATGAAGGTTAAGAGAGATGCCAAGCAAAGTCTATAGTATAGGCCTGAGTGCAGACTGTAAGCAATATTTCGCCAGTTTTTGTCCATCCTTGCAAACACACTGAACCATTCTGAAATTTCAGTATTGCTCCACCATTGACTCAGCTTACTTCACATGTATGTGTGCATGTATACACATACTCTATCCCCAAGCTTTTATGTGCCTTAAATGACTAGCAATTCCATTGTGTCAACCTTTGCTTTTTTTATGCTTGCAAGTGTTAAACAACTTTTGATTTATGTGTGATGATTTTTTTTAAAAATAAAAAGAGTTAGAACTATATGTAAGATTTCCTCCCCCCCCCCACCCCCTTTAGGGTCAATTAATATGAAAGGGAGAGGCAAAACTAGCTAAATGTTTCAGAGGATAATCGCACTGCAGGCTTAATTTTGCTTCGTGCAGCATTTCCCCCAACAATTGAATTGCCTCTTATCCTCCCTGCAGGGTCGCTCTTGTGCTAGCAATAATTGAGGCTGGTTTTATTGGAAAAACCACCAGTGGACAAGAATCATACTCTAGAGGAAATGCCGAATGGGTACAAATGGGCTTTCTGGTGCCAAGTCTGCATTGGGCTGGTCAGCATAGCTCCAGTTGCCAATCTGTCTGTGCATTCATGCAACAAATTCATTACCGGCCCTTCTGGCAGGACTGAAGGATGGCCGTGTTTGGTGCTTTTTGTTTCTGAATTATTTTATCGCCCTCCTTCCCCTCCCAACTTGTCAAAGGAGAATTTTAGTGATTCTTCTTCTTCCATGTCTAGGCCAGACATGAAAGTGACAAAATGAAGCCATCTTTTGGCTAGTCCATTCTGCAGTTCCTTTGGCCTGGCCTCTTGTGAGAAAGATTAGCCAGCAACACAAGGTTACATTACCAGGGTACACCCACGTTTGGTTAAAAAATAACACAGTCTTCAAGGGGTTTTTTTATGTCTACCTGTACCATGAAGAATGTCACCCTTCATCTGCCTTCTCCATCACAGCATGACACCCGTATCACTGATCCAGTTCCCCAAGTCACTTTCTGGCCCTGTTCCCTTTTGCCAAACAAATTCCTCTTTAGCCCCAAGCCAGGATTGATGAAGCTGCTGCCCTTCATCAAGATGGATTCAAGTGGGACTTAATCCACTTGGGGATCACCACCCTTCCCTGTGGACTTCGGGACCCAAGCCCATTAGTCCTCAGGGTTGTCAGGTTAGTTCACCACTGCTTGACACTCAGCATTGAGTGCTGGAAGTATGTGATCAAGCTCAGCTTTCTGACTTGATCTTTGACATTTTTAAAAAACACACACAAAGGCCGGCAGAAAAATGGCAGGTCTTATATTCAAAAGGTTATGTATCATGAGCAGTGGTGTGGCAATTTTTTAAAAAACATGGGTGACAGGAAAGGGACCTTTGGTCTTCCAGATGCTTTGAAGAATTCATTGACGTCCCAGACAGAATTGCCTTGTCCGTAAGTCCTAAGCATCCAGCATGACAAATGTCCCCCATCCTGAGGTTAAAATGTCAGAGTTGCAGGGCTGTAACTATCAGATTTGTTGCCTGGCAATTCCTGCCCAGTTGGCTACTCTTAAATTGTCTAAAACTGGCACATTCAGGCAGAGTGCAGAGAAATAGGGCCATGTAGATCTCAGTTTGTCAAGACAACCTCAACTTAGAGAAACTTCATATGGTTCACATGTTCTAAACCTAAGGCTACTTTTTCTTGCACAGGAGTCATTGGATTGGCTTTCATGAGCTCCTTGAAGGAAAGATGGCTGCAAATGTGAAAAATAGACTGGCAGAATTATCATCATGTTTTGTGTTACAATCAGTGTGGGCTATTGGTTAGGTGTCCTCTGTGCGGAGTTTCTCCAGCAAAAATCCTTTCAACCCAGAGTAATTTCGGACATGAAATTTATTTATTTATTTACCTCCAGATAGAGCAAAAGTATTCGGGAAGGATATGCTTCCTCCATCTCTGGTGAAGTAGCCACAGCGAAAGGGTTGATTCAGGTTAAGACTTGGGCAAAATTAAAGCAGGTTTCAAGATCAACTAAGAGAATGGAAGGTTCATGTACAGATAATCTGCAAGATCACATAAATGGCCTATTGGTGCTTATATAAAATTAACATAATATGCCATTGCTAATTGCAACTCATGAATGATGTGCCAAATGTTCATCTTGGTTGTAGGCCTGGTCACAGAGTTGCCCGTTTGAGATGTCCCTTGACACCTCATCTATTAGCATCTTCTCTTTCAGAACCTTCTGCATATAACACAGTGTTTCCCAAAGCACTGATGTGCCACTATAATGACTTAGGCTTCTGAGAATTGAAGTCTTACTGTGGGGCCTGTGCCCCACATTGGGAACCACTGATCTAAATGATGCCACCATTCTGGGTACAATGTTTATTTTCGGGGGGACGGGGGAGATGATCAGATACAATATTAAGGACCCAAATATAAGGCAAAATCTTCTCCTCCTCCTTCTTCATTTTTGGTATCATCATTATTATTCTCTCCTTGATGTTTAGAAGTAGAAATATGATTTAGTGCAATTAATTTGTCGAATCAAAGATTAATATATGTTTTATTTGTTGAGCATAAAATAAATGCTGAGAGTTTAACATGTGAGGAGACCAAATAAAAAATATTTTACCCTTTTTAGACACACAGCTATGCCCCAAAAAGTTTTAATCATGTGGCTGAAAATTCAGTGGGTTTCAGAAAGCAGCTCTCTCTCCTTTCTGGTCTAGTCACAGCTCAGTTCCCCCTAGGTATCAACAAAACTATTATATTTATCAAGATCAATCAAAAGCATCCAAGTCAAGTGTGAACACCACTCTCTTCATTTCAATTTCCAGTGACCAATGCCATGATATTCAGCCACATCTTCACAGAGGAGGCAAATTCGACCTTGGTGGTATTTTTGAAAGGCAAACAAAACCCTCTGAGATTCTGCATCTGAAGGAAGGGAAACTATCTATGGGGGGGGGCCTCAGTTACATACCCAAAACTGTTCATCAGTTAGAGAAAAGTGAGACTTTCAACAAACTACCCCCTTCCTCAAAAAAAGGGTTAAGTTGA
Source organism: Furcifer pardalis (assembly GCA_030440675.1). Lineage (NCBI taxonomy): Eukaryota > Metazoa > Chordata > Lepidosauria > Squamata > Chamaeleonidae > Furcifer > Furcifer pardalis. The sequence goes on along the minus strand of CP126899.1, from coordinate 29,649,097 downwards.
AGGTTCCAACCTAACATTTTTCTCAAGCGGTGTTGCATGGTAGGATCAAAGCATCAGGACCTGATGCAGTTCTATAAAGAAATATTATTTCCATATTTTTTGTTACCATGAGCAAAAAAAAAAGAAAAAGTATTTGTTCTCTTTTCTTGTTGAGTTTCCCCAAAAATATCTTGTTTGTTCCAGAGGTACGGAAAATAATTTTATGGTTGTGTGACCTTTTAGACAAGAATGAGGTAAACATTCCTACACTCCTGTAACAATAGTCTTGCCTAGTGATGATGGTCTAGAGCAGGGGTGGCCAGACTGCAGCCTGTGGGCTGGATCTGGCCCACAGTGCCTAATAATCCAGTCCATGCCACCAGTGATGGGATGTAACAGGTTCTCACCAGTTCTCCAGAATCGGTAGTAACTTTTCCCAGTGTCCCAGAGAACCTGTAGCAGCTTTTGGGGAGAACCACCTTCGGGGCTTACCTTTTCACTGGTTCCCCCACTGCGCATGCATGCCAAGCACTTGGTGTGCATGCACGCCTAGTGCTTGGCACATATGCACGGCCTCCTTGCTGTCCTCCAAAATGGGGAGGAGGAAGAGAAGCTGCTAGCCTGAAGCTCCCTATAGCCTGAAGCTCCCTATTTTTATTATTTTGTATTTTTTTCTTTGGCCCCGCCCATAACATGACATCATGATGTTAGCTCCGCCCACAGTGTGATGACATCACAGTGGGGTAGTAAAATTTTTGACATCCCACCACTGCATGCCACTACCTAGAAGTGGAAGTAAAACACACACATGCATGCATAAACTCTGCTGTAAATGCACCCGCTGCAGCATTGCAGGTGGGAGTAAACATGCTTTACGGCAGGAGGAACCTCATGATCGGCCGGTTCAACCATATGACCAGCCCGCGGCATGAAAAGTTTGGGAACCCCTGGGCTAGATCATCAAGGAGCAATGTCTCACAATACCCTGAAATATTGTTGTGGAGTATTTTGGGATATCAAGATGATGTCTAGATACAGGTGCCCAATGTTGCTCAGCAAGCTGTGGTAGAAAAAGAAAACCAGAGGTGGGATCAGAGGAAGCATCAATGCTGTCCCCAATAGGGTTCTGAGGCTCCAGCGGCTCTCCGTGTGAACCATGTGTGTGGAGTATTTTAGTGACTGAGATACCAGGAATGGTATAGTAAGGTAGTGACCAGACATGGATTCACGACATTGGGAGAATTTACATGTCACACTAAGTCCTGATTCATATTAACCACAGTTTGTTTCTTAAGCTCCACATTCTACAGCAGATGACTGGATATATGGTAACATGGTTTGTTTCTAATTTGCTTCTCTTCCATCATTTCTGGCAGTAGCTGTGTCAGGGTGGGTAACTGGGGAATTAGCCAAGAATAAGTGACTAGTTAAAGAGGAGGAGGAGGAGAATGAGAATAAGGATAATTCACTTTCCTCCAACATGGCTTGCTCATATTCCACTCTATTTTCACAACAGTCAGTGAGATCAGGTTGAGAGTGGAGGAATGGCCTAGAGGCACCAAGTAATCTTCATGGGTTGAGTGTAGTTTTGAACCCAGTTCTCTAGATTTTTTTAAAAAAACTATACAACACTAGTTCTGATGCGAAAAACATGTTCTTCTGTAAATATTAATAACCTGGGAGCCAAGTCTTGGAGAACAGACAAGGGAATTTAGATAGCACAGCATGTTGTGGTCTAAACAAACCAGAATTGATCAGCCAACAACATTCCAGGTTCAGATGGTGGCTTTTTCTTGCTTAATAAACTCCTGTTTGCCAAGGGAGGAAACCAGCAGAATATTTCCTACGTATTAAATAATGTACATATTGGTTTCCCACTAATTCCTCTCCATGAAAAGAAACAATGGTTGATGCGCTGTTGCTTGGCATAGTAAATTGAATCAATGTCCATTGAATTAGGGGGGATTTGATGCCCTAACTCTTCCATAGGTTCCATTAATTTGAATGGACCTACTCCAGCTGTTGGTTATTTTCACTGACTAAGTCACAACTAAAGTAGGACCCTTTTGTGTTGCTGAAATATGTTGACTCACAATCCCCACTAATTCAATGCGCCTACTCTAGTGCAAGCTTAATTATTCTGAGCAAAACATAGCAATTGTATGAGAAAATAAACCAGGAAGGTGTAAATCTCTTTCCTTCTACTGAGGCTGGTATAATAATGTTTTAAATATGAGTTTAAAGAAGAAAATATGGATCAAGACAGAGATATTTTTGTGTATATAAAAGAAGAAAAGTTCTGCCTGCCCATCAATCCAACCATAAAACATGCAATTACCCAAACACAAGGAAATTATTCTGGTAAATGTATAGATGATAACTTTCAAAGCTTCATTTTAACCAAGCATGGCAATTGGTGTCATTTCACATGCTGGCTATCCATCCTACACTTTAATGTCTCAGCAGTTGGCTACACTTCTCTCTCCATATTTATTTATTTATTTTTGTAATGCAACAGAGTTCTCTCAATTATGGAGCCATCATAAGTTTTCCAAACATAGAGTGCGGATCGATTTGTGATCATTAGAGCACAAAATTAAAATTTCATTGCCGCAACTGTAAACATGTTGCCTCAAAAAAAAATAGTTATCATACATTCCAGTATAAAATCTTGGGTTAACTGCTACTGGCAAGTTTTAAATTTGTTTCTATGCTGCTTTTCATTGTCTTCTTATATACACACACCCAAAAAATATTTCTGTCATGCTCCATCTTCAGCCAAAGGGAGATATAGATGTAGAGGAAGATGTAGATAGATGTCTATTTCTGTTGGCCTGGAACCTAAGTAAGACACATAAAGCCTCTAGCTGTTTCTAACCCATCCAGACACCTCCAAATATTGTGTCAAAATTTGGCAATAGGCAACAAATTCTTTCTTTGAAGCTTAAGGCAAGGGAAAAATATTGAGTCTCTATTAAGGCAAACAAATATGTTTTAGAGTAAGCTTTTCTGGATTATGCCCCTCCTCTCCAGACACCAGCTTTCCCATGACCTGTTTTGTCCTCAGTAATGTTGTTTTCTTTCTACCCAATATATGGTAACTGGCCTCTTCACATCTCATCCACATCAGGGCCCTAAAGGATTATCTAACAGTATACATCCAACTACATTTTTCTTTCCTTCTTGGAACTGGCCTGGAAGCTTGAGGTTGGCTTTCTGTTATTATATGTTTGGCCAACACTTAGAGATTGGCCCATCTAGATCTCCTTTTGAGCTCCAGACCCTAATAGCTCAGGAAGAACAAAGGGAAAACCATTTCTCTAACTCTGTTTGATGTTGTTGTTACATTCCATTGATTCACACACACACCAATTTATGCATGAGCTGCCTTCAAAGTATACTCTGCTCTTGTAAACTCAAAGTTGTCGATTTCTTTAGTGAGTCAATCCATCTCATGTTTAGCCTTCCTCATTTCTTGATGCCTTCAACCTTTCCCAGCATTACTGTCTTTCCCAGATAATCTTCTCTTTTTCAGATGTACCCAAATTAGGACAACCTCAATTTCTTCAATTTTTCCTCCAGGGATAGTTCAGGCTCCATGTGCTCAAAGATCCACGGATCTGACATTCTGGTAGTCCAGCATATCTGCTAAACTCTATTCTAGAACTATATTTCAAATGGATTAATTTTTGTCCTGTCAGTTTTATTGTTTTGCTTTCATACTCATACACAGCAGAATATATTGGGGGGGGGGGGCTGGAATCTTCATTTGGGTTGAATGAACCAAGGTACACAAAATCTTTCACTATTTCAATTTCTTCATTGTCAACATGAATGTTGTGTACTTCTTCTGTAGTCATAATTTAGAAGAGCCACACTTCCTTTCGGAACATATGAAGCTTGGGTGTTGTTTTGGTTTGGTTTTTCTTCCACCTTTCTACATCTTCTGAATGTTGTTATCTTGCCTCTGTCATTGCAAAGTGCTCAGATAAGAAGGAAATGGTGAAGTCTAATGACTTACATTGAACATTTATTCTATGAGACCTATGTAAACATGGGTTTCTTCTGCACTTCTCTATAGCCTGTAATTTAACCGTCACCTGGCATAAATTAGCAAGGTGAAAAATATAAATACACACCCTAAGTTACTCTCAAAGGATATAAGCAGATGAATACACACTGTGACAAATGACGGGGATGGATAAAATATCAACATGCATTTCCCCACACAGGTTATGTATAAATCAAAGGTGGTGCACTAAAGCCCTTTAAGCTTTTAAGATTTATATACGCTGTTTGTACTTTAGACTTCTCTCACTTAAAAGGGTGGGGGGAGAACTTGGAAGGCTTTTAGTTTATGAAGAAAATTGGCAAATTCAGGCAGTACTTCTCCATCAGATAGGATCACCACTGAACTCATTCCTGAATTAATGTGCTTGTTTGTAAGGTGGAAATATAAGGAATGGACTCCAAAGGGGGAAAGACAGGCTGATTTTGCACATTTATTTACTCTGGAGGAAAGGTGTCCATTAATCTCCTGTGAAGATGTGGAATTGGAAGGGAAGAAACCGCAGTTTGGAATTTGGCACTGTCTTGACGATGCAATTAATTGGACGGCTCTTTAATATGTTTCCAATCTTTTGATATGAATACTGGCATTAAAAAAGTGGTCTCATTGTGTACCTTGAATGTATCCAGAACACCCACAGAAAAGCATAGCCTTGTATATTTTGGATGGCCGGTACTCCTGCTACTGTGCTTGACTAACTGGGAACTGGGGGACCTTTCTTAGTCCAGTGGACCACAAGACTTTGCTTCAACTGGCAAAGGGGTTGCTTTAATGGAAAAAAATAGCTCAAGAATGATCCTGTTTGGTCTTGAACATCAGCCGAATGTGGAGTTCTCCCTGCATTGGCCAAGTTTTGGCGTGTCAGCTAAAGTGTCAGGGAATTACTGTACTTTCTCAAGTCTCCAGATGTAAGATGAATCTCAAGGACTAGCATGCAGAGGATGCAAACATTTCTATGTGTGAGGCAGCTTTAAAGCTGGCACTCATCTGTCACCCCACCTCTTTGGCACTATAAGGAACCACTTCTGTGAAATTACAGGGGTCTTTTATCCACCAGAAGAAGCAAGTAGAGGCTCAGGATTCGAAGGTGGTGACAGTTACACAGGTTGTGCATTGCAGAGATACAAGATTGTAAGGTAAAGGTTACCCTTGCTTGAAAACCAGTCATATCCGACTCTAGGGTTTAGTGCTCATCTCTGTTTATACCCAAAGAGCCAATACCTTCTGTGTCTGTAGACATTTCTGTGAACATGTGGCAGGCATGGCTAAACACCTGTTTACCTTCCCACCAAAGTGGTACCTGCAGTGGCTCAGTGGTTAAGAAGTTCGCCTTGTTAGTTGGAAGGCTGGCATGTTAGCAGTTCGAAACCTGGGTACTGCGTGATGGATTGAGTGCCCTTCGCTGTCCCAGCTCTTGGGGACATGAAAGGAGCCTCATTCAGGCATCCACTGAGCAGAGTTTCTCTCGCAAAAATCTTTTCAACCCAGAATAATTTCTCACACGAAATTATTATTATCTATTTGCAATTTCTTGCTTTCGAACTGCTAGGTTGGCAGGAGCTGAGACAGAGATGGGAACTCACTCCATCATGCAGCATTCAGGTCTCAAACTGCTGACCTGCCAACCTTCCAGTCAACAAGTTCAGCGTCTTAACCACAAGATCATAGCCCTAGGCAAGTGTTAGAAGTCCATGAAGAATGAAAGTGTAAGATCTCTTATGAGATGCTTTGAACAAAACTCATTGGAATCTTACCCTAGAGTAGTAGACCTCCCATGAAAGACCCCGAGGCCTATGTTCCACAGCTGGTAATATTTTAAATTGCATTGTATCCCAATGTATCTGTCCCATTTGAGTTCAAGAAGTCTCGTTTGCTCTGAATGCCCATTTTTATTGAGTTCTATGCTTTTAGCATACCAGAATGAATGTCCAGATAAGATTCTCTTTTTCAATATTTGTTTGGCAAGCAAATCATAGCATGCATTATGAGATGATATATAGATATGTGCATGTATAGTTAAAAAATCTAAGGCTTTGTCTGCTTGTGGGGGAGCATGAAAAGAGTAGAGTACTCTTTTAAAACCTGATAAAATATAAACAATACATACAGTACTGTAAGTCCTTCTATAAGACAGTACAAGGAAAACCTAAGGTATGGAGTTAGAGCAGGAAAATGGCAGTAGTATGTGCAGACAGGGATTATGTTCTGAATATCACAGACCATCAATACAACAGCCAATGAATATTTCAATGTACAGATGACCCCCAGTATCCATAAATTCCATTCCTTGATTCCTTGTCAGTGGAGCTAAAATATTTATTTATTTATTTATTTATTTAATCAAATTTATAACCCGCCCTACTCGCACAGGTGACTTAGGGCGGAGCACAACCAACAAATAATACACAGTTAAAAACACTAAACAGAACAAAATAAAAGATTAGAAACCAATTAAAACAACCTCTCATTCCTTTGACTGAAGAAACAAACAGAATAGGAGGAATAGGAGGATAGTTGTAGGATGTTAAATAAGCCAGCAGGGAAAATATTCAATAAAAATTGCTGATATAATAACACTGTACAGTACTGTATATTTCTCTGCATTACCACAGCTGGCCACTAGAGGACACTGTCTGCAATGTAACGTTTAGAAGCAATGGTTTGTGTTTGTCATGACAACCATTTTGTTAGGATCTATGTAGAAAGACGGAGGCATTTACACACACACCTGCTTCTATGATTGAAGCATGTGCACTTAAATAGGAGATCCATTGTATTCCGTGGTTTCAGGTATCTACAGAAGGTCTTGGATCATATCCTCTGTGGATACAGAGGATGACTTGTATATGGGCATGCTCTGCAAAGCACAATAATGATATAGCAACCAGGCATTGTTGACCCAAGGCATTCTGCGGCATGAAGCAAAACAATGGGACTGCCATTGCCCCAAGGAACCCCAGATGAAAGAGACGGACACAGTTTCATTGGTTATAAAAATTGGGCCACTTTATTCACTGAAAAAAACTTCATTAACTTAATTAACCCATGGCCCTGTTCACCTCAGCCCGCCAAGGTTCCAAACTGACTCCAGAAGAAGGGATGGATGCACCCTGTCCCTGGGGGCCAACGCCCTGAACCGCAACATCTGAAAGCGAGACAGGGCGTCAGCGATGGAATTGTCAACACCAGGGATATGTTGTGCCCAAAAAACTACATTGAGCCTGAGGGCTGCCAGGACAAATGGCCTGACCAAAGCCATAACCCTGGGTGAGCACCAAGTCTGTGTGTTCACCACCTGGATGACAACTGAGTTGTAGTACCAGAAAGTGACAAAAGAGTTAGCCCATTGGGAACCCCAAAGAGAAATGGCACCCCAGATTGGAAAACATTCCAAAAAGGTCATGTCCCACATGATGTCCGAGTCCCCCCAGTGGGAAGGCCAGCTGCCACAACACCACTGGCCAGCAAAATAAATGCCATAACCGAAGGACCCAGAAGTATTGGAGTGGACCTGAAAATCAGAAGACAAAAAGAGGTCAGAGCGCCAAAAGGAAACCCCATTAAAATTGTGCAAGAAAGAGAGCCAAACCTCAAGGTCGGCCCTAATCCCCCGGGTCAGCCTGGTCCGGTGAAACCTCTTTGTCAGACCGACCATTGCATTGCAGAGGCGATGGGCAAACCACCTTACAGGCAAAGTTAAGGTGCCCGTGCAGCTCCTGTAGCTTGCGCAAGGTGGCCTTGCACTTAGCCAGTGAAAGCTGGATCTTGAGAACAATGCGCTCAACCTTGTCGGGGGGCAGTCAGGACGTAAGCGCCACCGTGTCCAGTTCGATGCCAAGAAAGGTGAGGGTAGTGGCCGGGCCTTCAGTCTTCTCTGGCACCAAAGGAATGGATAACTCCCCAGCCAATGTCTGAAAGGAGCTAAACATGTGGGCATATCCCTGACCCCACCGGATCCCCAAGCAAGAAATCATCCAGATAATGTGCGACCTTATCAGAACCAGCCCTGTGGACCAATGCCCAGTACAAAAATGAGCTGAAACACTCAAATGCATGCAAAATGTCTCATCATACATTAACCACGCCTGCCCCGGGAAGTCGACATAAGCATGGTATATAATGTTGAGGTATTGGAACAGTGAGGAGGCCAATTCTGGGCACGCTTTAACCAGTACGCCCGCATAAATAATGTAAGTGGGCAACCAGTTGGCTCAGGTGTGAGAAGGCTTCTTGCGCCAGGCCAACTCCTTGTCCCGGTCATCAGAATTGTGGGGGTCTGCAATCTCCCTGGCCGTCTGCCTAGCTGACCTACGAGTGGCTGGGAGCAGGTCGAGGCCTACGGCTGTCTCCAGGGCTGCCACACGCTCGAAGAGGGCGGCTGGGCTGATAGGAGGGGGTCTCCAACCAGTGATGGGATGTAACAGGTTCTCACCAATTCACCAGAACTGGTAGTAACATTTCCTGGTGTCCCGGAGAACTGGTAGCAGCTTTTTTTAGTGGGAGGGGAACCACCTTCAGGGCTTAGCTTTTCACTGGTTCCCCACTGCGCATGCGTACTAAGCACTTGGTGTGCATGCACACCTACAGTGCTTGGTGTGTATGCACAGCCTCCTTGCTGTCCTCCCAAGTGGGGAGGAGGAAGAGAAGCTACTAGCCTGAAGCTCCCTATAGCCTGCTCCCCAGGGTAAGTGACTCACCTTTGGGTGTGGTGTGTCTGTGTGTATTTTAAGGTGTATTAATACCTTTACCTGTATTGACGTACTACCACAGTTCTTAAAAGGGGCTGGCAGGCCTGGCAGCCTGGCTTGCGGTTTTTAAGCAAAGTCTTGGAGTTACCTCATCAATAAGCTACACTTGTGCTGTTCCAATTGCTGTTCCAATTGGAGAAACCTTAAGGAGGTACAGCTGTTTTACATTTACATTAAGGCATATTATCCTAGAGAACTGGTTAGGCAAAGACTTAGTACCTAACTTCTTTAACTGTTGAAAAGTTGAAAAGTGCCAAAAATGAAGCCATCTTGTGGTGAGTTCATTCTGTAGTTCCTTCCATCTGACCTAGTGTGAGAAAGATTAGCCAGAATAAGCTTAAAGCTCTGGTTTAAAAGCTCTGGTTGATTTGTCTTTGGGGTGGGTGTATTTTAAATTTATTTATTTCATTTAATTACGTGTTTGTGTTGTGTATGTGTGTGTGGGTTGAGGTGTGTGTGCGTGCTTATTTTTATTTTATATTATTTTTATTTTTTTCTTTGGCCCCTCCCACAATGTCATGACATTGGCTCCGCCCACGATGTCATGACATCATGACATTAGCTCTGCCCACACTGTGATGACATCACGGTGGGGTAGTAAATTTTTTGACATCCCACCACTGTCTCCAACACCCGGGAACCACGGCCGGATTCCCCAGCAGGTGGGTCACGGCGCATAGGCCTGCGGGGATGCTAATCAGATGTGTGGACATTCTACAGAAACTGATAGAAATGACAAGATTAAGCAGTAAGGCAAATACTGTAGTTCATATTCTCTGAAATTAAGCCATTTTCGTTCCCTTCCCTTCCCTTCCCATTACATGCCTCAGACTTGTGAAATAAGCCCATATTCACCTTCCAGTGACCAATCACACACACACACACACAAAACCCACTAAATGCAAGATAACATGATTAAGGAAAATCATATGCTATGAGAAATGTATGTTTTTGATTACAAAGGAGGACCTCTGCTAAAAGTGTGGATAAAGAGGAACCATATCACACATCCAGAGGGAAAAGGTGGGGTAATTAATAGACCATTTAATGCATTAGTCATTTAGTAGCAAAGCCAGAGACTAGGAGTTCAGTTCCTCACAGTATCTCCTAGAACAGCCAACCTTTGTGACCTTCAACAAGCTGTGCGATCCCAGGGCACCCCCTAGAGGAAGGCAATGGTGAAATGCAGTTAAAAAAGAGTATTAGAAATTTGAAAATATTCTATTATAATGTTTTAGAAATATAAATCTGCATAAGAATGGTCAGGAAGCTGACTTTCACCTTGTATCTAAATTTTGGGGTAAGCAATTTCTGCCCTCTGTGCGGGGGGGGGGGGAGGCTGATAAAAGAAACAGGGAAAACACAAGGGAAATCTTTGCATCTGGACAAATGTAAGGTCAACATGTACTGTCACATTTGTATTGTCTGGAAATGTCTGCCTATGTGTCTAAGGAGAGACTTCCTTCCTCCTCTATCTAAGCTATGTGAGTCCAGGAATAAAGAGACACTGATTTGTGGTCTCGGCAGAGTTTCTGTTTTTCCATTCTTCAGAATTGTGTGTTTGTACTTGTTTGGGTTGTGTGTTTTATTTCTCTTCTCTTTGGGGAAATTGGCAAAGGGTCCTGTCAGAGGAAAAGAACTGGTGTGGTTATTTTTAATCAGTGGTGGGAGTGAGATGCTTTTGGTTAGTTTGGAAAGTCTCTTGCCAGCCACTGTCGTAATTCCAGCTGGAGCATGCCTGGATCTGCCAGGGTTTTTGAGTCATTGGTAAATGGGTGCCCCAAGCTTAAGAGGACAACTTTTCAGTGAAAGGTGGCACCAACACAATTGAGTCAAGTGTGTGATGTGGCTTCAAAAAAGGCCAACATGATTTTTTAACAAGTATAGTCCCCAAACCCCGTGAGGTACTAGTCCCCCTCTATTCAGCACTAGTCAGACCACATCTAGATTATTGTGTCCAATTATGGACACCATGCTTTAAGAAAGATGCAAACAAATTAGAGCAGGTACAAAGAAGGGCAACAAGGATGATCAGAGGACTGGAAACCAAGCCAGATGAGGAAAGACTGAAGGAACTGGACATGTTTAGCCTTGAGAAAAGGAGATTGAGAGGGAATATGATGAAAGCACTCTTCAAATACTTGAAAGATAATCATAAAAGAGGAAGAACATGATCTGTTCTCGGTCATCCCATAGAGCAGGACACATAATAATGGGCTCAAACTAAAGGAAGCCAGATGTCGGCAGAATATTAGGAAAACTTCTTAACAGTTAGAGCAGTATGACCGTGGAAGCAACTGCTTCAAGGGGTGGTGAGCACTTCAACACTGGAAGCATTTGAGAGAGAACTGGACAACCCTCTGTCATATCTGCATTGAACAGGGGGTTGGACTCCTTCTAGCTCAGTTATTCTATGATGAAATGCTGGTTGTATTGTTGTTGTTCAGTCGCACAGTCGATTCCGACCCTTTGTGATGACCCCATGGACCACTGTCCACCAGGCACTTCTGTCCTCCACCATCCTCCTCAACTCGCTGAGCTCTGTGCCCATTGTGTCTACAATACCATCTAGCCATCTCATTTTGGGCCGCCCCCTTCTTCTTTTGCCCTCCACCCTTCCAAGCATCAAGGTTTTCTCAAGTGAATCCTCTCATTTAATGTCCAAAGTACTTTAGCTTCATCTTTACTATTTGACCTTCTAAGGAGCAGTCAGGGTTGATTTCTTCTAAGATTGACCTATTTGTTCTCCTCGCTGTCCAGGGGACTCTCAAAACTCTCCTCCAACACCACATCTCAAAGGGATCTATTCTTCTGCACTCAGCTTTCCTAATGGTCCAGCTCTCACAACCATATATTGCCACAGGGAATACCATTGCTTTGACTATGCGAATTTTTGTTTGCAGTGTGATGTCTCTACTTTTAACTATGTCCATCAAGTTTCTCATCGCTTGCCTCCCAAGAATCAGTCGCCTTTTTATTTCATGGCTGCAATCCCCATCTGCAGTGATCTTTGATCCTAGGAAAGTAAAATCTGTCACTGCTTCTACTTCTTCCCCATCTATTTTCCAGGGACTGATAGGACCTGTTGCCATGATCTTGGTTTTCTTTATATTGAGTCTCAAGCCAGCTTTTGCACATAATTTTCGATAATTTTTAAATCAAATGTTGATAAAATTTGAAATTTTTGGCAAGCTGTTTTGATAAGTCCACTCTCTACCTCAAAACGTGTTGGAACGGGTCTCTGTCGTAACCTTGGGGTTTTACTGTAGTCTCTATTCTGGAAAGGTAAAGGTCACCCTTGCTTGAAAGCCAGTCATATACAACTCTGGGGTTCAATGCCCATCTCTGTTTATAGCCAAAGAGCCAGCACTGTCCGCATTTGCAGACGTTTCTGTGGTGAGGCATGACTAGACACTGGAGTGCACAGAATGCTGTTACCTTCCCACTGAAGTGGTAGGTAAAGGTAAAGGTTTCCCTTGCTCGAAAGCCAGTCATATCCAACTCTAGGGGTCAGAGCTCATCTCTGTTTCTAAGCCGAAGAGCCAGCGTTGTCTGCTTCTACAGACGCTTCCATGGTCATGTGGCAGGCATGACTAGACACCGGAGCGCACGGAACGCTGTTACCTTCCCACCAAAGTGGTCCCTATTTATCTACTTGCAATTTCTTACCTTACCTATATATCTACTTGAAATTGCTTGCTTTCGAATTGCTTGGTTGTCAGGAGCTGAGAGGGGAGCGCACTCCGTCGTGCGGCACTTGGGTCTTAAACCGTTAACCTGCTGACCTTCCAGTTGTCAAGTTCAGCATCTTTAACCACTATGCCAGCATAGTCCCCTGTCCTGGAAAGGGTCACTAGAAATCAGAACTGAATAAATGGCACAGAATGATTATTTACTCAAGTGCCTGAGTCATGACTTAACTAGATACTTATGTATTGATTATTAACATCTCTGTGGCAGTTCTCTGTCTGAGAATATGTCTGTTTACGGCACGGAGCAGAAGGCACAGAAGAAAATGTTCTTGTCCGTGTGGGACAGTGTTTTGTACAACGCTAGGCAAACAAACACTCCAGCTTAAGAGCACTTGAGTAAGCAGCGCAGCCTCTTCAAGGCGGAGGCAAAAGCTTCCTGCAAAGATGGGAGGGAATTTTCTAGTGGTTGTCACTACGGTGACATGAAACTTGAACTCTGAGTTGTTGAAAGGGAAACGATTGGAAGTAGCGACGTTATCAGATCAACAGCTGACAGAGATGATCCTGGCATCTTGTCAGGATTAGAGAGGAGAGAGGCAGCCATGAGGTGACTCAGGGAGCAGAGAGGCAATTTCACACTCATTTTTGCACAGCTGAATGCAGAACCACAACTGTCATGCATGCAGTAGCCCATTTGCAGATCTCAATCTCCTTTCCATTTTCTGTGATAATGGAGGAAAATATACATATACAGTAATACCTCGGATAACACTAAGACTTGGTTCCACAAGTCTTGATGTTATCCGATTTTTAGTGTTATCCGATGCATGTTAAAATCCTATGGGATGGATTGGATAATGTTAAAGCTCCATAGATATACACTGAAACCACACAGGCTTTAGCGGTTGTTATCCGATCCATCCCATAGGACCTTAATGTTATTCAATTCAATTCTCCTCCCCAGATTACTTAACGTTATGCAATTTTAGCATTATCCGAGGTAAACTTTATCCGAGGTATTACTGTATATATATTTCTCCTGCCAACCTAGCAGTTCGAAAGCAAGAAATTGCAAGTACAGTAATACCTCATATAACATTAGTAACATTTTAAGACATAACATTTTAAGACAAAGATATGCTGGATGTAAGAGCCTTAGAACAGTCAGAAGCTCCTTTGTCCAGCACTATATATGCTGGCAAAATTATCTGTGCTGCCAAAAATGCCCTTCTGTTGGCTGATCTCAGAGATTTACCAGCAGAGGGGATCTATATAAGATAGTGGTGGTGAACCTTGGCACTCCAGCTGTTCTTGAACTTTAATTCCCAGAAGCCCGAGTCTCTGTGAATCCACATGAATGGGTTAATTCACAGAGACTTGGGCTTCTGGGAATTGAAGTCCAAAAATACCTGGAGTGCCAAGTTTGCCATCATGGATTTAAGATCTGCTAGTGCAGTGATGGCGAACCTTGGCACTCCAGGTCTTATGGAACTTCAATTCCCATAAGCCCTGATCAGTAGGAGTGCTGACCTGGGCTTCTGGGAATTGAAGTCCAAGAATAGCTGGAGTGTCAAGGTTCACCATCACTGTGCTAGTGGAAGAACCAAAAGAGGAGCAAAGAAAGGGCATTCACACACGCCATCCCCCCAGCACAGAGTTTTCCTCGTCCTTCTGCCCAACCACCCAATGGGAGCATTTCCTCCCTCCCCCAGCACAGAGTTTGCCCTGTTCCTCTACCCAGCAGCTCAATGGGAGTACTTCCTTCCTACCCCCAGCACTGAGTTTTGCCTGCTCCTCTTTTTGGGCCCATGGTCTCTAAAAGGTTCAGCATCACTGCCCTACTGGCACAAATTTAAGTCAAGTTGATGGTCCCAAGTAATTTCCAAGATATCTTGGCTGGACAGGATTAGGATCCAGCCCATCTATAGCCCAACTGTAGAAATATACACAATATTTTTTTTCATATTTGTTTAGTTGTGGCTTCTTTCAAGGCAACCCTCTTTCAGTGTGTGTGTGTGTGTGTTTGTTTCATACACTGTTCCTTTTGTTTCATGCAAAAGGAAAAGCCTCCTTATGGTTATTTGATTTGTCTTTCCCTGCTCTTGATTTCTGACACTCCAAAAGCTCTAAAGAACCCTTAAAGATACTTCAGAAAAGCAGAGATAAGGCAGCAGAAATAACAGACATAAGGCAAACTACTCCAAAAGCAGGCAGCAACACACTCAATGGCAACAAATATCCACTCAGCCCAGTCTCATGCTGGCAAAGTCACAAAGCGTCCCTTCTTTGCTTTCTCGCCCACACAGAAGCAAACACAACAGCCCCTCCCTCCCCAAAGAAACCATTAAAATAGACACCTTTAACAGAATAAAAATAAATTAAAAATCAATTAAACAGCAAAGCACCCTGCCCACATACACACTGGGGAGAGAAGATAGCAAAATAATAATATTAATAATTTCATGTCAGAAATTATTCTGGGTTACAAGGGTTTTTTTCTGGAGAAACCCCACTCAGGGGAGGCCAGATGAGGTTCCTTTCATGTCCCCAAGAACTGGGACAGAGACAGGTGAGCAATCCATCAAGCAATACCTGGGTCTCGAACTGTTGACTTGGTGGCCTTTCAACTAACAAGGTGAGCTTCTTAACCACTGAGCCACGACAGCCCCTGATAGGAAAAGAAAAATCATGCACACAGCTCCATTTCCTAAAACCTGAGCAAATCAAGCTTCGATCTCCTGCGACTCAGTCTGCTAGAATATAGGGAGATTTCTCTCCCCACACCACTTGACATCTTCTCTTCTCTTCTTTGAGTCCAGGAGGCAGCAGCGGACAGGCCATACCCAGATAGTAAAAATAAACCAGGAAAGCAAAGGGTCAGAAAAGTTGGGGTTCAACTTTTGGGAAGACTATCCCAAAGAGGCACACTGTAGCTCACATGCTGCCTGGCAGCAACAAAAATTCCTTGATTCCTTAATTGACCAGACAATCAAGGGATGGATTTTTGCTGGTCCCAACTTCCTTTACAATCCTTTTGCTGCCAAACTTTTCTTCTTCAGGTTTGACCAAAACTTTTCACAATTTGGTCTTCCCATCTTTTGAGGGGCCTTCCAAGGGGTCTTTTTACTCCTCCGGGACACCACTCAGTGACTGCTGTTGTCGAGCATCTGTCTGTCATTCGAGAAATGTGTCCGGCCCAGCGCAATTTCCATTTACCGTATAGACTCAAGTATAAGCCGAGTTTTTGAGCCCCAAAAAGGGGACATGGCTTATACTTGGGTCAATGACCACGAGGGTCCCAAGACTACACCAGATTGAGAAGTGCCAACAATTTAATTAATTTTACCATATTTTAATGTATTTTGATTATTGAGACACACTAGCAGCTGCTGCATTGCCCACCCTCGGCTTATACTCGGGTCAATCTATTTCCCTGGGTTTTCAGGGCTTATATTCGGGTTGGTTTATATTCGAGTATAAACGGTATGTTATTTGTCAACGGCTTCATTGATTCCACTTTGTTTTCTTATCTGGATGTTGGGGATATTGTCATGAAGGAATGCCTTACGCTTTGATCTTTCCATGCCTCTTACGGCTCTTGATAGTTCTTCTTCCTTGGCTTTCAGTAACAACCATGTTTCACTCCCATAGAGAACTGCAGGTAATGCTGTTGAATTAAAAAGGTTGGTGTAGGCAACATTGTCAAACAACAAAAATAGCTCAAAAAAATCAAGAAAAAAGGCAGAAAGGGAAAGGATCTAAGGTGGAAGCATAGAGGCTGGTAAAGCAACCAGCACAATCCAAAATCCCACCTATCCATTTTCTAGCTATTCTTTTCAGCTGACAGCAACCCTTGTGGTGTTATTGGACTGGGGGGGGGGGCTCAGGTGATTAGTATCTCTTTTGGCAATCAACAAAAGAACACAATCATGAAAAATCATGGTTTGGTTCCTTTGTTTAAAAAAATCTAGTTTAATTATGATTGCACTATTTATCTTACTCCTTTACTCTTCTGTACTGTATGAGAAATGCTGAATGATTGCATGAAGTTAATTCTGAAACTACCAGAAAAATTAAAATCCAAAAAATGTCTGCAGGATGGCTCTCCCATGGATGAATCCCCCTACCCAAATCTGCCCATTCCGGCTTTCCCGTTTCCTGTAGCCTCTTATATCTCGAAGCTAGTGCTAGGTTTAATAACTCCATGAAAAATATCACCTGTCCTTCGCTATCTAGGCATACACGAAGAGGTTTAAGAGGCTTGTTGTGTGACAAAATGAGAGAGGCCCACTACGCTAGTAATGTAAAACCCACTTTGTATTAAACATTAATCCACCCAAGAGAAAGTCACGAACAGTAAGATGGCTTTTGGAGAGCACTAGATCTGATGGTTTCAAAAGAAAACACCCACACTCCAATGTTTAGCCCAGTGGTTCCCAATGTGGAGCCCACACCCCACAGAGGGACTTCCATTCCCAGAAGCCTAAGTCAGTACACTGGCTGATCAGTGCTTTGGGGAATTGACTTAGGCTTCTGGGAATTGAAGTCCAAAAACCAAAGGTTGGAAAACACTGGTTTAGCCTCTTTCTTTATATAGCTGGCTGTATATTGAGCAAAAATCTCTCATTGGGTATAGTAAATCAATACAATAAGTACTTGAAATGGTCCCCAGGAATTTTCCACAATGTTATTTCACAGCAAGAGCAATGGAGGAAGGGGGGACTGTATAATAGAATAACCTATGAGATAGCCACTTAGATCACAGAAGGATCATAAAAGTCAGAAACAGTTTGTTTGAAGCAAGGTTCATCATGTAACCGTCCAGGAGTTAACGCAAAACTGAGAAGGAAAGAGTAAGGGGGAGAGAGGGAGAGAGAAATAGCAAACCAATTTGTGGTTATGGCTTTTACGGACAATTCTTCTGGGATTTAAAACTTGTTAAAGGTAGGAACATCTGCCTTCATCCATTTGTCAACAAGAAGATGATGACTATTGTCAAAGCAACAGAAGAACCAGTGGCTATTGGAAGTCAATAAAATTATCTCGAAACAATTAGTTACCTCGCAAGGTCATTTGCTATTCAGCAGAAAGGACCCACTTCAAAAATATTCATCAGCAGTAATATGAAGACTGCTAAGGCAACATTGGCAAACAGGATGCGAGTATGAAGTGGCCTTTGTTGTCGTCGTCAGCTACTCATATCCAAGCATACATTTTTGTCGACCACATTGATTGTATTATACTTGTTATATTGTATGTATATTATGTTTTCTATTGTAACATTGTTAGCCGCTCTGGGTTGCTTCGGCAAGGAGAGCGGCATATAAATTTGAATTTAATAATAATAATAATACATTTTCCCCGGAAGTCATTTTCTCAGTTGATGGATGTGTCTCTGGTGACTCAATAAACCAATCCTGGCATGAAACATGTAACCACACACAGTACACTGAGTAAGTGCTGGAGGGCATAGTTGAGTTGGATGAAGCTTTTGTGTTTGTCACATAATCTCTTTGTGTCTGTGGTGTTCTCCTTCAAAGTGATCAGTACCAGCAGAGATGGGTCGAAGTAACCTAATCACTGGAAAGCACATGATTATTCTAAAAAGATGGGTTATCTCTGAGGACCTTCGGGAATTATGGAGACATGTGAAAAGCTTACTTCAGCAGGTCTGTGCTGGGCATACCAGGATGGGCAGCCATGTACCTCTACTTAGAACTCATAACTTAAGCAGCCACACCACCTCAGCAGTTTCTGCTTCGGCTCCTCTCGCCGGGGTCTCCCCTCTGATCTGTGGGAGAAAGTCCGAAGTGCTTCAGCAGTGATGCAGAGCTAATAAAATCTCCACCCCACTGCCCTGCCTGGATGATGGGGGTGGCCATTTTGTACCAACATCTTCAAAGGGGGCAGTCATTTTGTTTCTTAAATGCCCTTGGAGGGGTGGGGGCCCACAAGAAATTATACCATGGGGCGGATCTGGCCTAAGGGCCTTCGGTTGGGAACCCCTGGGCTAAGGTATGTTTTCTCCCAGCCTTGCATGCAGACATTGAACCCAAGAACTTCTGCTTGAAAAGAGCTTCAGCTCTTGCCTCTGGATGTATACCACCTTGGAGTTTAGAAGGCTGCTCCCAATGGCTAGCACCCGTGATGTCTGCATTATTCATTATCTTTTTAAAACCCTAGAAATAAAGTGTCTCGGCTGCTTTGCAAACATACAGTATCATTTTCCTCCTATTACATTGGGGAACAGTGATTTTGGTGCCTCACAATTTTCACCTATTTCTGGCTATATTTGGGTCACTGATTCCAAAAAAGCTTTCACTTATGCTCCATCAGTTCTAGTTTTTTAGATATGGCTTATTCACATTAGGCCAATCTAACCATACTGGTTGCATATATAACCAGAGGCGTAGCAAGAGTGTAAGCCACCCAGGGTGGAGTGAAATTTTGCCGCCGGCCCCCCCCCCCAATTTTTCCACCCACCCAACTTTTTTTTTTTTTTTGGCCCACCCAAATATTTTACCACCCCCAAAAGATTTTTCCACCACCCCTCCCGCCTCCGAAAGCCTTCGATGCACGCCTGGAGGCAAAAAAATTTTTTTTGTTTGAAAAAAAATTGGGGGGGGGGATTTCTTGGGAGTGCTTCAAAATGCTGCCCACCTGGAGCACGCTGCCTGGGGCATTTGCCCCCCCTGCCCCTTTTCCTACAATTGGTGAGGCAAATACAAGTGTAGTCATAAGAGCAATGTATAATGACATCATCGATATCTCATGAACTAGAGCTGCTAGGACAAAATGGATGGCATTTTTGGAATCAGCCGCCCCAAAATGCCTGAAATCAGTTGAAAAGTTTTAGGCACCAAGAAAAATAATTTTTTTTGTTCGCCAGTGATTGTTGTTGTTGTTAGCAACCCTTAGAGAAAAGAAATATGGCCTAAAACTGCTGTCTGGAAGCAAAAAATAAAAAATAACAATGTTTGGGAACTAATGTCTCAGCAATATGCCAGATATCTGCTCCTTGCCTGGCTACCTGATGAAGCTTTTCAATTCCCCAAGACTTCTGTTGACATCCCAAGATGGCTGATTCTTCTTCTTCTTCTCCTCCTCCTCTTCCTTCTTCTTTGTCTTCATCTTCATCTTCTTCTCCTCCTCCTCCTTCATCTTCTTCCTTTTCTTCTTCTCCTCCTTCCTTTTCCTCCTCCTCTTCCTCCTCCTTTGCTTCCTCTTTTACCCCATCGGTTGTTGAGGTGTTCAGTTGGCATCCCAAGATGGCAACTCTAGAAAACATACCAAGCACATTATATATTGCAGGGTGTGCAGCGTTATAGACATATAGAGATCTTTACACACCGTTGTTTCATTAAATCGTGACTGTCTAGCAAATGATATCCCAAAAGATATTTATCAAAGCAAAAAAGCACTAGAAAGGTGAGCCCTGCCTTCACTTTAATATTTCTCCTTTTCTTCTGACCTTTTTTTCCCTAGCCTAGAGATCTAATTCCATTAAATATGTACATTTTTTGACTGGAAGACTTCTTCATGTATCTTTCAGATGAATCTTAAAAGTACATAAGGTCTGTAGGGCATTTTTTTAAAGTGCAAATGAGGCCCACAGTAGGATATTGTCTATGAGCCTTTTCAATTTATTTATATTCCTGCAGTGTTTTACCTTTCTTGTACTGTGATAATGATGTGGAAGAAAGTAACAGACTGAAAGCTCGACACATCTTCCATGGAGTTCTGTTAAATAACTTTACTTTTATTTAATGCATGGCTATATAGGAACTTAACTTTGGTCAATTTTCATATTCATTGGCTTTATTAGCAGTTGTCATGGTGGGCACCTTCGCATGATTCAAATGGTGCAGAAATGCTTTTCAGAAGCTTTTCATTGTATAAGAGGTTTTACCATTTGAAGGATTTTGATTTTATCTAAAATCTTCTCATTCATCCCTAGGTTATAATGTATGTTCCATTTAATCCCATCTAAGTATGTATATGTATAATTTCATACACACACACACACATCCTTACATGTTTCTAATCCTAAATCTGTTGGGAGTCTCAACTAAAAGAACCCCATTAAAATGCTGAGCCACTTCTCAGCAGATCATTTAACAACTTACTCCTATATGGTAGTGGGCTGGGATATCTAAGAGACCACATCGCCCTAAGAACATCTGTCTGTCCCACCAGAGCTGACCGGAGAGCAGGGGCGTAGCTACCGCCGTATCTGCCATATCAATTATACGGGGGGGCCGGGCCACGGGGGCCCCCAACGTGCTTAAGCAAAAATTAATAAAAACTTCCCAATTTTTTTTTTATTTCACAAATGACAAAAGTCAAAAAAAGCAATTTGTTTTTTCTTCACGTAAAGCGTGCGTTTAAAAGTTGGCAACACCCTACATCGGTTATCGCGGGCTGCGGGATTTCCCCGTTTAAGTCATTTACTTCAACGGGGGAATCCCACAATAATCGATGTACATACGATACGATGATACGATGATAAACCACGGACGGAGAGCAGTGTTTATTGATAGATAATTATGATGAATAAATATTTCTTTTAATTTTATGCATTTTTTTTCTTTTGTGAGAAATCTTTACCCTTCCTAAGGGCCCCCAAACAAATCTTTATACGGGGCCCCGCCAAGGCACGCTACACTTCTGCCGGAGACGTTCTCTGGTTGTACCATCCGCTAAAGAGGCACACCTCTCTAGCACTAGGAGGAGGGCCTTCTCTGTGTCCGCCCCAGCCCTATGGAATCTCCTGCCAACGGAGTTACATCTCCAGTCGGAGTTGCTGCCCTTTAGGAAGGGGCTTAAGACCTGACTGGCGGGACAGATATGGGGTTTGGGTCAGACAGTTGCGTTGGCTTGTTGGCTCATCTGATCCCTCCCTCTCTCAATGTATGATTTTTTAAAATCTTTTAACTTTGCTTAGTTTTAATCTCTTTTAATATTAATTTTAGACAGGATTTTATATTGTGTTTTATGTCTCTTTTGAAGCTTTGTTAGCTGCCCTGGGTCTCTTTGAGGAGGGTGGCATGTAAGTCTGGTTAAATAAATAAATAAATAAAATTACTCCAGATGGGATTTCCAATGAGCTTTACAACATACATTAAAATCAATGTAAACAATTCTGGGCATGTTCAACAGGCATTGCATATGTTCACTCAAATAAATGTTAACTTCTGGAACTCATTTCCACACGATAGATAACATGGTGGTGGTTTGCTGTTTTGAATAGTTTTAAAGTATGACTAAACAATTGAATGGAAGACAAGTCTCTTAAATACCTTAAGTCATTTTAATGCATGCCTGAAGAAGTGGTCTTGAACCACAAAAGCTCACACAACATTTTGTTTTTCTTAGTGATCCAATAAAGGTATCACCTGCCTCATGCATCTTTTGCACCTTAAATCATTGTAGCTGAGACCTGCAGTTTTAAGGGCTGCATGACTCTAAATGCCAGTTGCTAGTTGAGCTGTTCCTACCATTAGACAGAGTGATACAGCTGTCTGGGGGAAGAAACTTAGTGATAGACCCTGACTCTTTCTCCTAAGCTCCACTGTTTTTCCTCTCTTGGAAGATGATGGTTTTTGGTGTCACAAAGAACTTGGGAAAGGTTTTCAATTCTGGATACTTTTATTGAGCCAACCAAGAGGTCAGTTTTAAAGTCTTCCAGCATGGCTTCTTCTTGTTGTTCTTCAATTGCCTTATCCAATTCCAAATATTGGCTATCATCATGGCTATCAGCTATGAAGTTTGTCCTGAGAATATAATGCAGTGGCCTTCCATTTGCCTTCCAGTTCCTTAAGTCACATTCAGGTCCCGAGCCCTTTGGGCACACAAAGTCCTCATCAGCCCAAGGCCAGGATTGATGAAGTTGTTGCCCTACATCAAGATGGATTCAAGTGGGACTTAATCTACATGGGGACCATCACCCTTCCATGTGGACTTTGGCACCCAAACCTGTTAGTCCTCAGGGTTGTCAGGTTAGTTAACCGCCTCCTGACGATCAGCATTGAGTCGCTGGCAGTATGGTATACTCCATTACCAAGATAACCTGGCGAGCATGACTACATGCTTCAAATCCTGATTCATGGTGCGATTCACAGGTAGAGACTTGTGCTTCAATTTCACTAGGTTGGTAATAAATCTCTCTGGATTTTTGCCCAGAGTTTACAGGTGTTACTAAATTTCAGCATTGTGGATAGCTCCTGCAGAGTTCAAAAGTAAAACCAAAATCATAGTTACCGTATTTGCCGGCGTACAAGACGACTGGGCGTATAAGACGACCCCCCAACATTTCCACTCAAAATATAGAGTTTGTTATATACTCGCTGTATAAGACTACCCCCTCTTCCGCACACCTTCCACACACCAAATAAAATGTAAAAGTACATCAGATTTGATTTCAACATGTTAATTTATATTCAAATGCTTATGACATGCAGAAAAACTGTCACAAGGCTGTATGTTATCAAACATGTACAGCTGTAGGAAGTAGAGAACAAATTCAATCAGTGGTGTAGCGTGGATTTCAGCCACCTGGGGCGTAGGCCAAATTTGTCCCCCCTGGGCGGGGTCCAGGATGCCACCAGTGGTGGAGGGTCCTGGCATCGGTCCCCACAGCAGCCTCTTTGCCCCAGTCGCTAGGAATTCTGGGGCGGCAGTGAAATCCTGCCGCTGTAGCGGCCTTTTGTGCCCTGGCCCGGGGCGGGACTCAGGACGCTGGCACTGGTGGAGGGTCCTGGCGCACATCCCTGCAGCAGCCTCTTCACCCCGGCCACTAGGAAGTCCAGGGGCGGTGAAGTCCTATTTATTGTGAAATTTTGCTGCCCCAAAAAACTGCTGCCCGGGGTGGGGGGAATTAATTAATAGGACCATTAGAGGGCCTTCAAACCTTCAGGTAATAAAGGGGCAAACTTGCAATTGTTCCATTGGAGAGAGAAGTCCTCAAAGTCCAGCTTACACAGTGCAACATCCTCAGATATACTCGGTACGAAAAGTGGGATTTAGTTTTGTAGACACGAGGTGTAGATGCAAAAGGTCAGGGTAAGTGGAAAAGAAATAATCTCTTTTACACAATAGTCTTCATCCAGAACTGTTTCTGAGATGGAAATAACAACCCAAGTGAGAAGCAATTTTGTACTTTGCTCATAAGATAGCCTATGCCTCAATCCTCTCAAGCAAAGAGCACAGCTTTAAAGCTTTCAAGGCGACGCGTTACACGGGATAATTGTTATATCCTTGTTTTTCTCTTGTCTGGAGTTTTGTCACTGACGACAGCCAGAGGGGAAGGAGGAAATGCAAGGTTCCCGTAGAATTATCACGGCGAGTGCTTGGAATAGGCAGCAGATTGATGGCAATGTTTTGGTTTCCAAAAGGGTAAGCAGGTGCATTTGAAGCTCCAGATGAGCCGTGTCCACAACCTTCAAATCACGCTTGTTTGTTATGTGTGCCGCGTTTTAAGCCATCTTAATTCTGCCGTTCCTCAAATTCGGATGGTACACAATGGCCCATAATGAACAACACCTGTGCTTACCTCAATTACTATACAGAATCTGAACACAGCGGCGGGGGTGTGTGTGTGTAAAAATCCCCCCCCTTCCTCCCCCCAAAACCAATGATGGATTCCTTTGCACTTTTTCATAATTGGATTCAAAAAGCCTCAGCTTCCATTTTGCAACTTGTTCATAAAATCCAGAGCAAGGGAGGGAGCATCTGGCAAGGATTCAAAATAAAGACTGTGCGGCAGAAGCACACAACGGCTGGTAACTAGGCAGCCAAATTTTTTATCCGAGATTTTTGTGTGCTGTGCTGACAGCTTCTCTCTCTGTCTCTCCCCTCCCCCTTGCCTTTGCTTTAGTTATTATTATTTCACTAATTGAATTGCTGCTAAAGCATAGAGTATAATTTAACATCCGGAATTTATGACACAGTGGTGTGGCATTTTTTTATTTTTTATTTGGCATGGTAATAAATGCATTATTACTGTCACTTT
This sequence comes from Furcifer pardalis, assembly GCA_030440675.1. Taxonomy (NCBI): domain Eukaryota; kingdom Metazoa; phylum Chordata; class Lepidosauria; order Squamata; family Chamaeleonidae; genus Furcifer; species Furcifer pardalis. The sequence continues at coordinate 29,624,599 of CP126899.1, read as the reverse complement.
TAATGGAGTCCTGCGTATTCCCTTCGCAACTGTGCTTGATACAGCTACTGCATCAGCGTAGCATGTAGACAATTGAATTAATTATAGACAAGGTCATTAACTCGACCTGAATTCCTCTGATTGCTTCTGTAAATAAGGTTAGAGAGCAAACAGCTAATCTTTGTTGTCACGACGGTTCCTTTTCCACATTTTCTCACTGCCTGGCATGTTAAAATCATTTTGCTAAGTAGTGTTCAGCCTGTTGGCGTACGTACTAAACTACTTGGCGTATTGTGAAGCCATTAGTTTAATCCTTCCATTTTATTTCCCTTATCAGTTTTTTTTAAAGGGGGCAACCTATACTGAATTAGACCTTATAAAAATCATGAGACCAACAATTTATTGAGTCTCAATGAATAAGGGCACAGATGGGGACAAATCACAAAACAGCATTTTGGTTCTAAATTGCGTGCCATCCTCTCTCGTCAACTGATCACAAAATCCTGGTTGTGATGTAGTTCTTTTCAAGTTAGCTGACGTTGTATCTTGTCTTTTCTGATATTTGGAACTCAAGGATAGTAACATTAAAAGTAAAGGTAAAGGTCTCCTCAAAAGCCAGTTGTGTCTGACTCTAGGGGCCGATTTTCATCACCATTTACACCCAAAGAGCCAGCGCTTTCTGCATCTGCAAACATTTCCATGGTCATGTGGCAGGAATGACACCGAAGCACAACATTGCTACAAAAGTGGTACCTATTTATCTACTTTCAATTTCTTGCTTTTGAACGGCTGGTTTTGGCAGGAGCTGGGGCAGGCAGGACAGGCGATGGGAGCTCAGTCTGTCATGCAAGCACTCAGGTCTCAAACTGCTGATCTGCCCTCCTTCCATTGTTCGAGGTCAGCATCTTAACCACTAAGCCACCACATAACATTAGAAGAGTATAAAAGCACGAAACCAGTAGAATACAATTTAAGAAGCCCACCGGTAAAAGAAAACACAGCCACTGTCCAAATTAGGTTGGGAACCCCTTGTTCTAGTGACTGACTGTGATATCACAGCTTAGAAATATCAAAAGTCAAAAGCAAATGATTACGACTTTACCGCTTAGGATTGGCAAGAGAAGGGCATAAAACCTGAAAAGAAACTTCTCCAGTAGCTCTAAAATGCTTAAAGTATCCTTTTAAAGTCTCTGCTGAAAGTTAATAATTTGTTATACCTAAAAAAATTAAGTGCCAGCCATTCTAACTATTACTTATGCTGCCAAAAAGTAACTTCTTTTCTTGCATAAATAAAAATAAAAATGTTATGGCACTTTAAAAAACTAACTGCTCTTTTAGTGTGAGCTATCAAGGACCAAGTCCATTTCTTCAGACACAAGACTAGGGCCACACGACACTCATTTGTGAATGACCTCAAGATAAAGAGACAGTGATTGGTTCAACATGTGTTGAAAATTGATAAGAGGGCACAGCCTTTGTCAGGAAATTATCCTTTAAGGGGATTAACAAATAAACTCAAACTAATTGCCTTTGCCATCGATGAGCCATTAATAATAATTTTGTGTCAGAAATGTATTCTGGATTGGAAGGGTTTTTGTGACAGAAATTCCACTCAGGGAACGCCCAAATGAGGGCCCCCAAGAGCTGGGACGGAGACGGGTGCTCAATCTGTCATGCAGTACTCAGGTCTCGAACTGCGGACTTGCTGGCCTTCTAGCTAACAAGGTGAGCTTCTTAACCACTGAGCCACTGCAGCCCTGGATGAGCCAATGATAACATCAAAGAAATATTTCAAGAACACCAAATAACACCAGTGGAGGCCACTAGAAATGACAGTAAAAGAACCTTGACACCCAATTGGGGAAGGAGGAGGAGGAGAAGGCGTTTAAAAGAAATTTTTGGGAAAGAGACTCATATAAATGGCAACCAGGTATAACATATTAGATTGAATCAAGATATCCACAAGAGCAAAACCTCTTGTATTTAGCAGTATGTTTGTACCTCCCAAAAAGCAACTTTGAGAAAGAAAATTCTGTGAATAGGGATCGTTAGGTCATAAAAATAATGTACCATTTTACCCAAAAAGGATCCAGTCTCTAACATAAGGGGAGAGCATACACAAAGTTGAGCAGACCTACATTTTTGGTATTCCAGTTCTAAAAGTCTCTGCCCATTAGTTGTTATTATTAAAAATAGATCATCAATGGCAATCTGTTTGAGCTTATTTGTAATACAGGAAAACCGAGATGGAGGATAATAATTGTTTTTTTTAGATGTGCTAACAAGCTTCGAGGGGGCCCTCTATATAAGATTCTAAGTCAAAATTTAATTGTTAGATATGGTGAAGTGTGACCATAAGGAAGGCTGAGTGCAGAAGAATAGATGACTTTGAGATGTGGTGTTGGAGGAGACTCTTGAGAGTCCCTTGGACTGCGAGGAGAACAAATCGGTCAATCCTGAAGGAAATCAACCCTGACTGCGCATTGGAGGGACAATACTGAAGCTGTAGCTCAAGTACTTTGGCCACCAAATGAGAAGAGAGGGCTCACTTGAGAATGCCTTGATGCTGGGAAAGGTCAAAGGCAAAAGGAGAAGAGGACAACAGAAGATGAGGTGGCTGGATGGCATCATAGACTTGATGGGGGTAGACCTGAGAGGGCTGCGGAGAATGACAGAGGAGCCGGGTGTGCAATGGTCCATGGACCCAAAAAAGGGTTGGACTTGACTGTGTGACTGAACAACAAATTGTGTTGTTTGAGTTTCGTGATGTCTGTTTGTATCTGTGCAAGTCTCTTCCTGAGGTCGATGGATCTTTAGTCTATACACCTAGATCCAGTGACTTGGATTGTTGTAGTTTACAAAGTGATAGTGAATTGAATTAAATTGAATTGATAGCCATGTTGGTCTGTGCAGACATACAGTAATACTTCGGATAACGCTAAGACTTGGTTCCACAAGTCTTGGTGTTATCCGATTTTTAGTGTTATCCAATGCATGTTAAAATCCTATAGGATGGATCGGATAATGTTAAAGCTCCATAGAGATACATTGTAACCACACAGGCTTTAGCGGTTGTTTTCTGATCCATCCCATAGGACCTTAACGTTATTCGATCCAATTCTCCTCCCCAGATTACTTAACGTTATGCGATTTTAGCGTTATCCGAGGTAAACGTTATCCGAGGTATTACTGTATCTGACAAGAGGCAAAATAAAACACAAATTAAAATAACAACAACCAATAAAGGCAAAAGAATTGTGGCACCTTACAGACCAGCTTCCACATGTTGCTTCTAACTAGTTGCAATATTGTTCAAAAAGCAGACAATCCTTCCTAACTTTCTTGCTTGACAAATTGTACGGAGAGGAGCTGCTAGAGTGGAAGATTAATGACAGACATCCCATTTGAAATCATACCCAGTTTGAGAAGGATGTTGGTCCATCTTGAAATAAGCTCAGAATATCAAACTGCAGAATGTTAAACAGTGTGACTTCTGTCCGAGGAAAATACGTGGTGGATCAAACTGTACAAAGGAAAGCAAGAGCTGTATTTTCCTAACTCAGTGGAAAGCTCTTCTTTCAAATAACTACCTTTTTTTCCCCCACACTATTTTCTCTGCCTGATGGAGAGCTGCTAGAATCCTTAATGGGGAAGAGGAGATCACCATGACATAAGATAAGAGCCAAGCTGCTTTTCATCATTTGTAAACAGAGTTAGGATGCAACCAACTTGCTGAAAATCCCTTTGTATATCCAATCTAATCTTTCACACCCTTTATAATTAATCACGCTATTGGAACAAGTTATTGTAGAAACAGTGTTTCATTTCTTTCTTTCCTTCCTTCCTTCCTTCCTTCCTTCCTTTCTTTCTTTCTTTCTTTCTTTCTTTCTTTCTTTCTTTCTTTCTTCCTTCCTTCCTTCCTTCCTTCCTTCCTTCCTTCCTTCCTTCCTTCCTTCCTTCCTTCCTTCCTTCCTTCCTTCCTTCCTTCCTTCCTTCCTTTCTTTCTTTCTTTCTTTCTTTCTTTCTTTCTTCCTTTCTTCCTTTCTTCCTTCCTTCCTTCCTTCCTTCCTTCCTTCCTTCCTTCCTTCCTTCCTTCCTTCCTTCCTTCCTTCCTTCCTTCCTTCCTTCCTTCCTTCCTTCCTTCCTTCCTTTCTTTCTTTCTTTCTTTCTTTCTTTCTTTCTTTCTTTCTTTCTTTCTTTCTTTCTTTGTTTAATGCTGAAACTCCTCAGGAGTTCCATCCCATATAAATGTCATATTGGGGATTCAGATGACTTGCGTATTGTGTACTTCTGACGTCCTGACAGCAGGTTACAATACACCACACAAAAAAAACAGCTATTCAAATGTATTAAAAAATATCCCTGAAAGTATGGTTGTCTACCAACTGAATGGGTTGGGGGCAGTGAAACAGATTGGGGTGGGATGTGGGTGCCATAGGTAGAGGTTGCCATAAGAGGAGGGGTTGTTTTATATAAGTATTCATTTCTTTTATTAAAAAAACATTACAGCCTAAATTGAATAGGAAATGTTTTGATGTCTGCTCCTAGGTTTTGGTACTTCTGACAAAGGGCAGGAAGAAAGACAGGACATTTTGTCATACTGAGTCAAACCATTAGTCCCTCTGCTTGATGCTGTCAACATTGACTGGCAGTAGCTGCAACTGGGATGGGGTGACTGGGACTTTGTTGCAGGACATCAAAATGTAGAGCAGGGATTCTCAACCTGTGGCCTGTGGGCTGGATACAGCCTACGACACTATTTCATGTGCCCGCTGCCACCGCCTCCACCACACCAGGAAGTACCACGCGGTGGAAGAAGGGCAAAATGGCCAGCCAACCCCCAGAGATGTCTGAGGGAGCATGACCCAGCCCGTAGCTTTAAAAGGTTGAAAACTCCTGGTGTAGAGGGTGCATATGTTTTGCTGTGGAAAGAGAGTGAAACTTACCATTGTAAGTGCACATGTCTCTCCTCGCTGGACAGAGAGGATCATAAAGCAAGCATGCTCTACTGTGACCCCAGACATAGCTGCTTTAATTTATTAACATCTTCCTTTAACAAAATAAGTATGCAGTTATAGATCACAATGAAGCTAGCATAACTACTGTAATTAATTGTGCTAATTTATAGTGAGGACTGGAGAAAACCATTTTTATGAGAAGACAGTTACACAAAAAGTACTTTGTGTGGGTATGTGTTTGAGTTTTTATGGCAGTGTTAGTGTTTTTTTTTTTTAAAAAAAAAACCTGTATGTTTGAATTTGCATCACCGCAATTTTGGGATCCTCAGGGTTGTTGACCCAAGTATAAGCTGAGTCCCTTTTTTGTATCTCATTTGGGGGGCTAAAATAACTAGACTTATACTCAAATATATACAGTAAATGTTACTCATGGGAAAAACAGCAAGCTGAAAGGGAGCAAGAGCAAGCTTTTAGCTCCTATTATATGTCTCCAGGCAGGATGGACTGACTTCCTACACAAAAGTGCTCTTATAGGCATTGATTGGTTTGATCGGTTGATCGATTGATTGATCACTGTCTCACACACACACACACACACACACATAAACATACCGACACACACTGCCTCTAGAGAAAATCCCAAAGGAAGATGGCACAAACATGACAAACAACTCTTTAGCTTAGGCTCCCCACGTTTCTGCTTAGAAAGAGACATAAATTTCACTTCAAGCACCTGAAAAGTCTTCTTGGGGGGAATTCCACCAGAGAAGCTGAGGAGGGTGGAAGGAGAACACCCCAAAATACATCTTCTACAGAAAGGTGGAGAATGAGGTGTCAGTTATCAAATGGGGGACAAATATGAAGTGATCTAAAGGCACTGCAGTAGCACAAGGGGCTAAGACGCTGGCTGGAAGGCGGGAGGTCAGCAGTTCAGTTCCCGAGTACTCCAGGACAGAATGAGCTCCCGTCTTTGTCCCAGTTCCTGCCAGCCTAGCAGTTTGAAAGCAAGAAATTGCAAGTAGATAAATAGGGACCCCTTCGGTGGGAAGGTAAATAGCATTCTGTGCGCTCTGGTGTCTAGTCATGCCTTCCACCTGACCACGGAAATGTTTTCAGAAGCAGACAGTGCTGGCTCTTTGGCTTTGAAACAGAGATGAGCACTGAACCCTAGAGTCAGATACAACTGGCTTTTGAGCAAGGGATACCTTTACTAAAGGCCAATGTAGACACTTGTCATGGCAGAATAAACATCCCCAGTACAAACAGAAGGGGTGCTTGAGTGAGAAATAAAATTTATCACAATGAGTTAATTAATTAGTATAGTTTTCTAGTTTAATTGCCTTTGTTTAATTTATATTTCCATTTCCAAGCAGGCTTTGCTTGTTGAGCAATAGCCATTAAGAAAATGTAATACAGTGTAAGAGGCTGTATGTCTTATTTTATATCTTAATTTGATTACTGTAAGTGTTGTGTTATTGGTAGATTTACCCAGAGTGGGAACATCTCTTAGATGGGTGGTACCGATATGTATTTAAAAAAATAAATAAAATGGAGGTAAGATGTTTTTCAGCATGAAACAGACAGCTACAAATTCCCCTGGGTAAAACTAGCCTCAGTTGGGCTAACAATTAACCATCAATTGTTAGTTAGAATTAGGAATTAAATTGAAGGAAATGAAACAAGTAGCCAAGTTGATGATTACCTCGTTTTCTTGCTAGAACAAGGAGGATCTATCGACACATACATTAATATTTTCAACAGATACCATCCAGTACTCTGAAACCTGGCCTTCCTGAGTAGGATATGATGAGGCTTTCCGAATAGTCACAGATCTTTAAGTAACAAGGCAGTCCCTGCCTTTGCACATGTCAATTCTCAAAGCCACAGCAAAAGCGATAGAAAGGGATAGAGGTTGGAAAGTCAAGCTGTCAGTCAGATAGATTTAGAAGGTTTATGCTATTTCTTCTCTGCCATTCACAATATAAGGCATTGGAAATTTCTGCTTTAAAGAGAGCTGAGCCTTTTGACTCTTAGGTTTTTCATGCTGAAGATTCAAAATGTGAGCCATAAACACTGACGGTTGTCACAAACTGTTACTATTCGGCAAAACTTGGTGAGCAGACTCATCTGACAGCTGTTATTTTCCTCTCCATCCCACCAGAAGTGTATATTAATAGTCTACTACTAAACTAAACTATTAATAGTTTAGTAATACTACAAGTTGGAAGGGTCTTGGAATTATTGTAGATCACAGGCGAAATATGAGACAATAGTGTGATGTGGCTTCAAAAAAAAAGGCCAGTGATGTTTTAGGCTGCATTAACAGAAGTAACAGACTCACTCGAGAAGGCCCTGATGCTGGGAAAGATCGAAGGCAAAAGGAGAAGTGGGCGGCAGAGGATGAGGTGGGTAGATGGCATTGTTGATGCAATGGTCGTAGAGTTGAGTAGGCTGCAGAGGATTGCATAGGATAGAGGAGCCTATGGTCCATGGGGTCACAAAGGGTCAGACTCGACTATGCAACTCAAGAACAGCAACACCAACAGAAGTATAGTCTCTAAAACCTGTGAGGTACTAGTCCCCCTCTATTCAGCACAAGTTAGACCACATCTAGAGTATTGTGTCCAATTCTGGGCACTGCACTTCAAGAACAATGAAAATAAATTAGAGTAGGTACAGAAAAGGACAACAAGAATGATCAGAGGAATGGAAACCAAGCTCGAGGAACAACTGAAAGAATTGGACATGTTTAGCCTTGAGAAGAGGGGACTGAGGGGGAATATGATAGCACTGTTCAAATATCTGAAAGATACTCATAAAGAGGAAGGGAAGGATCTGTTATCGGTCATCACAGAGTGCCGGATGCATAATAATGGATGAAACTACAGGAAGCCAGATATAGGCTGAAAATCAGGAAAAATAACTTCTTAATTGTTAGAGCAGTACAACAGTGGAACCAACTGCGTAGAGAGGTGGTGAGCGCTCCAACACTGGAAGCATTCAAGAGATAATTGGACAACCCTCTGTCATATTTGCTTCGGTTCGGATTCCTGTCTTAAGCAGGGGTTTTGACCCAATGGCTTAACTCTATGTGATTCTATGCTGTTTAATTTATTTATAGGGAATGCTTAGAAGGGTTTTCAATTTCATTCATCTTTAGCAGAAACACCCTCTCGTTCTTAAATGGTGACACAGTGGTTAAGCTGCTACATTCCGACCAAAAGAATGTGAGTTTGATCATGACCAGGACTCAAGGTTGACTCAGCCTTTCATCCTTCCAAGGTCGGTAAAATGAGTACCCAGCATGCTGAGGGCAAAATGCTAATTAATTTATTAACCACCCTGAGTGTGCACTATAGGGCGATATATAGGTCTGATTGCATTGCATTTTGGATGCTATAACTAGCAAGATATTCAAAATGGAAGTTAGGGGAGAGATTGCACCTTGGTTTTAGCATCAAGCCTTTCAAGACATTGTTTAAGACAACATAGATTATATGGCACATATTGTGGGATGCAGCTAACCTCTCATACCCTTGAAAAGCCAAGCTGCTATCAAATTATCCAGTAGAATCCTAAATAAAGAGCAATAACTCCAGTGGCACAGCTGCCAACATCAGAAGATCACAGAGCATGATGGGGAATGAAAAGCAATATAAATATGATCATTTTAAGTATTACATTATATAACCTGTTTTTCAGGAAGACACCTATTATATTGAAGCTTTGCTTATAGCCAAAAATCTTCATAGTTAATGCATTGATCATTTGATTAATTATCTGCCTTTTACCCAATAACTCAATTGCAAGCTGCAGTACCAAATTATTATTATTAATTTTTATTACTGAACATATTTACGGAACAAGGATTGCACTGCATTCATCCTGGAGATTAATAATTGTCAGTGGCATGCCTGATATTTGTAACTACTCTGCTTCACTTTTTAAAGTGGTTTATTAAAATATTAAAAGTAAATGATGTGCTGGAAATAATGTAATAACAGTCTCAGCAGTGGGCAGAGGAAAACAAGTAAACCATAAATTGCACATTCATTCTTCATTTATGGTGCAGAAAAACAAGCCATGCAGACGACAGCTCCATAATAATTGAACAGCCGTTTGCAAAATGAATCCCTAACTTTAGAAACAGTTGAAGCCCAAGTTGAGCTTGTAAGGTAGTGTGTTTCCTCAAGTTAATGTTGATCAAGGACTATAATTGCTGCTGGAATCAATGACAAAAAAAGAGAGAGAATTTTGTTGGAAAACACTTATCATGCTTAGTATAGCGATATCTCTTGGATAATGCAAAATATCTAGTCCTGTATATAGAAAATATACTAGAGATGGAGGAATCACAATTTGGGATCAAAATTGCTGGGAGAAACATCAACAATTTGAGATATGCAGATCAGTGATGGGATGTAACAGGTTCTCACCAGTTCCCCAGAAACGGTAGTAACTTTTCCCAGTGTCCCAGAGAACTGGTAGAAGCTTGGGGGGGGGGGAACCACCTTCAGGGCTTACCTTTTCACTGGTTCCCCCACTGCGTATGCGCGCCTGAAGCTCCCTATAGCCTGAAGCTCCCCAGGGTAAGTGACTCACCTTTGGATGTGGTGTGTCTGTGTGTATTTTAATGTGTATTTAATACCTTTACCTATATTGACGTACTACCACAGTTCCTAAAAAGGAGGGGTGTGTCTGTGTGCTTATTTTTATTTTATTTTTTATTATTTTTATTTGGCCCTGCCCACAACGTCATGATGTTAGCTCCGCCCACACTGTGATGACATCACGGTGGAGTAGTAAAATTTTTGACATCCCATCACTGATGCAGATGATACCACCCTAATGGCAGAAAGTGAGGAGGACCTAAAGAAGCTCCTGATTAGGTTGAAAGAAGAAAGTGCAAAAGCTGGCTTGAGACTCAACATCAAGAAAACCAAGATAATGGCAACAGGCCCTATCAGTCCCTGGAGAATAGATGGGGAAGAAGTAGAAGTAGTGACAGATTTTACTTTCTTAGGATCCAAGATCACTGCAGATGGAGATTGCAGCCATGAAATAAAAAGGCAACTGATTCTTGGGAGGCAAGCAATGAGAAACCTGGGGAACATAGTCAAAAGTAGAGACATCACCTTGCAAACCAAAATTCACATCATCAAAGCAATGGTATTCCCTGTGACAATGTATGGTTGTGAGAGAAGAATAGATTGTTAGGACCTGTGCTTGGGCGTGGCACTGGTTGCAACGTGAACAAACTCAGTGATGTGACTTTAAGGACTTCCCCAGAGCAGCACACGGGTGCAATGGATCACCAGCTGTGTTCTGCGTAAATGTAGACAACCTGCCTTTGACTCAGCTTTGGCTCACAACTTTCAGCTCTTGGATCATGTTCCTGCTGGTTCCTGCCTGTCTCTGTATCTGCTCCTGGCTGCTGTTAAAGACTCTGGAACTCACAGCTACAATAGATTTTGTCTTGGAATTTCAACCAAGCGACTCTCTGCTGTTTTCATTTACACACAAGCAGCTTTAGGCCATAAGGTGTGGCATGAGTAGCCGCTTCTATACTACAAATAACTAATATAGATGCCTTTGAAATCTGGTGTTGGAGGAGAGTTTTGAGCATCCCCTGGACAGTGAGGAGAACAAATAAGGAGAACAAATAAGAAATCAACCCTGACTGCTCCTTAGACGGTCAAATAGTAAAGATGAAGCTGAAGTACTTTGGATATCAAATGAGAAGAGTGGACTCACTTGAGAAAGCCTTGCTGCTGGGAAAGGTGGAGGGCAAAAGAAGATGGGGTGGCCAAAAATGAGATGGCTAGATGGTATTGTAGACACAATGGGCACAGAGCTGAGTGAGTTGAGGAGGAGGGTTGAGGACAGAAGTGCCTGGCGGACAGTGGTCCATGGGGTCATTGCAAAGGGTCGGAATCAACTGTGCGACTGAACAACAACAAAAAGGTTTCCCATGCTCAAAAGCCAGTTTTATCCAACTCTGGGGTTCAGTGCTCATCTCTGTTTCAAAGCCAAAGAGCCAGCGCTGTCTACTTCTGTAGACGTTTCCATGATCATGTGGCAGGCATGACTAGATACCAGAGTGCACAGACAGCTGTTTACCTTCCCACCAAAGTGGTCCCTATTTATCTACTTGCAATTTCTTGATTTCAAACTTGCTAGATTACAGCCTGCAAAAGCTTATGTCTAGCAAAACTCCTTATTTCTGCAAGGCTGTTTGTTTTCTTAGTTGCTTCCGAGTTCTAGTCTAGACTATGGCTGCCTTACCCTTGATTTAGTTTTAATTTTTTTTGCACACACAAAAAGTTTTTGTTTTTCAAACAAACACCAATATCCAAAATTATACCTTTGACAACAACAGACACCAAAAAATAAATAAATGCTGCAACAACAGAGACATCCTATTCTACTCTCATTTGACACAGAAACAAAATAAAACTGAAAAAAATAACAGTAAGAAGATAAAACAAAATAAAACAAGATCCGATTCCTGCTGGTTGCAACTCATTTTCCATTTGTTTCGCTGCTGCGCTCTTCTTCTTCAGGTTCAACCAAAATTTTCACAGTTGAGTCTTCCCATATTTTTTGGGGTGGGGGTCTTCCAAGGGGTCTTTTTACTCCTCTCGGACACTACTCAGTAATTGCTGCTATCCAACATCTGTCATTCTAGAAACGTGTCCAGCCCGACACAATTTCCGTCTCTGATATTCGACAACAGCTTCATTGATTTTGTTTTGTTTTCTTATCTGAGCATTGGGGATCACGAAGGGTTACCTTTAGTATTGATCTTTCCATGGCTCTCTTACGCCTCTTGTTAGTTCTTCTTCCTCACCCCTCATTAAAGAGCATGTTTCGCTCCCATAGAGAACCGCAGGTAGTACTGTCAAATTAAAGTAAAATAAATAAGATAAGATACAATAATAAAAAATGGGAGAGGGGGGGAAAAACCTCTGAAGAGAAAAAAGAAGAAAATACTAATAATTTTGTGTCAGTACCCGGGTCTCGAACAGCTGACTTGCCAACCTTCCAGCTAACAAGGCAAGCTTCTTAACCGCTGAGCTACTGCAGTCTCGAGGAAGAAAATAAATTAAATACTCCTTCAGACACAAAACATATATATTGGTGGTCTCCAACTCCTTCTGCAGTATTTTATCCTTTTTTGTATATATATCCTCATCCTAGTTCTTTTCCTATGTTCTACACATAATTTCTATTGGTATTTTTTATTTCCTATCATTTTTCTTTATCTTTTGTTGTTATTCTTAATCATTACACATTATTCTTTCATCTGTACCCAATTACTTTAACTATATATATTAGTATAGTTGATATAATTATTATTACTATTTCATTAATATTTTCCGTTCTCCATATATTACTTCATTCAGTACTTCTTTGGTCCACTGTTGGTATGTATGGTTCCTATGTTCTTCTCCTCCTTACCCTAGATTTATTGTTGCAAATAGAGATGTGAAGAAGATACCCCAAAATAAAGTGTAGAAGGTAGAGTTTTCCAGATCTTGCCATGCTGATCCTTGACTATCTCCAAGACTTTTCCCACCTCCACCAGGAAGATGTCTCAATTTCCTGTGAAAACAAGACCCCATTTCTCATCTGTTCTCTTGCTCAAGAAATTGCCAAAATCTGTGCAGTTCAGTACTTTGTTGAAAGAAACTGGACCAAGTAAAAAGAAAATCTTGAGCTCTTCTGCTCAGAAGTTTTAACAACTCTGCGTAGTTTGATATTTTTTCCAAGAAAATAAGAATGGAAAAAATCCACAGATCCCATTAGATTTTCTGGGGAGGAAACCTGCTGAAGAGATATTTTGTTGGGATGAGACTTGGGAAAGGGTTTCCTTCCTATAATTCTCATTAGAGTCACATCCCTAGGGCCATTTACTTTATCAAGGACTTCTGCTGCCATATCTGAATCCAAATATAGGCAATCATCATGGTGATCAGCCATGAAGACTGTCCATGAGAATATAATGCAGTGGCCTTCCATCTGCCTTCTGCATGACCCCTGTATCACTGATCTAGTTCCACAAGACAATTTCTGGTCCTGAGCCCTTTGGGCACACAAAGCCCATTCTTGATGAAGCTGTTGCCCTCCATCAAGATGGATTCAAGAAGGATTTCATCCACTTGGGGACCATTCCCTGCGGACTTTGGCATCCAAGCTGTTAGTCCTCAGGGTTGTCAGGTTAGTTAACCGCCGCCTGACACCTGGCATTGAGTCACTGACAATATGGCAAGATAACCTGGCTCTGATAATTTAAATATGCCAACTGATATTGCCCTCAGTTGATCCCTGGTCCTTTCATGAGAAAATAAAGCAACTTGTTATTCCATTTCAAATATTCTCTTTGTTACAGGCCCTCCTCAATCTCACATACACTAGAACACCGGATAACGTTATGACTTGGTTCAAAAAAAAAAAAAAGCCCTGACGTCAGGGACAAACCACACCGAGGCAAGGCTCAGCTTGTCTGAAATTTCCCCGCCCCCACAAAGTGTGCGATGGGGGTTTGGGTGCCGGGTTGATCGGGCGTGCACCTGCTCAACCCGGCATCCAAACCTCCATCGCAAAGTGTGCAATGGGGATTTGGGTGCTGGGTTGAGCAGGTGCGTGCCCGATCAACCCGGCACCCAAGCCCCCATCGCAAAGTGTGCGATGAGGACTTGGGTGGCGGGTTGAACAGGCGCGCGCCCATCCAACCCGGCACTTTAGCCTCATCGCACACTTTGCGATGGAGGTTTGGGTGCCAGGTTGAGCAGGCACACGCCTACTCAACCCGGCACCCAAACCACTATTGCACACTTTGCGATTGCGCGCCTGCCAAGCTCGGCTTGTCTGAAATTCCCCCGCCCCGGTAAGCGCTAAGAGTCCCACAGGTTTGGCAGAAGAGGCGCCCGCTTGCACGCGAGGAGGCGCCGAGCGGGCACCTCTTCTGCCAAACCTACTGGACTCTTAGCAAGCATGCCTGTTCCCCTCACCCCACTGGCCCCTTAGCAAACACTATGGGGCCAGTAGGGTGGGGGGAAGAGGCACCCGCTCTGTGTCCGAAGCCCAGCGGCTTTGGACACAGCCCACAAGGGCTTCAGAAGGCTAGCCCAGGCCAGCTGAGCTGGGCTAGCCTTCTTCCGCAGCCCTTGTGGGCTGTGTCTGAAGCTCAGCAGCTTTGGACACAGCCCGGACGGGCTCTTGACAAAGCCTAGCACCGCTCGGGCTAACTAGCGCGTGCACCGCTAGGCTTCATCCAGCAATTGCTGCTACTGAACTAGGGTCGGGGGAAAGGCAGACACCCTAGTTCAGTAGCAGCGATCCATCGCGGGGTGTGTGTGTGGATTGGGTAGATGGTCTACCCAATCCAACGCGCACACGCACACACAATTGGCTCGGATAACGCTAAAAAGATCGTTATCCGATGCAAGGTTTTTCCAAAAATCTTGCATCGTTATCCTATTCTAGCGCTATCTGGTCCAATCGTTATCCGGTGTATTACTGTATATGAAAAAGAAGAAAGCATCACTATTAGCCAATATTCAACCCAACAAAATTCATTTCCAAGGTTGTGGTCCAAGACTAGCTTCCAGAGAGACATTCAACCCAAGTTATATTTTTCTTTTTGTGGTAGCTTGGTGGTTAAGACTTGTTAGCTAGAAGGCTGTCAAGTCGGCAGTTCAAGACCTGGGTACTGTATGACGGATTGAGTGCATGTCTCTGTCCCAGCTCTTGGGATCATGAAAGGAGCCTCATTTGGGTATTCCCTGAGCGGAGTTTCTTCCACAAAAAACCTTTCAACTCAGAATAATTTCTGACACAAAATTATTATTATCTTTCTCTTTAGTTACATCCTGCCTCGAGTAGGGATGTATTGTTCCCTAGAGGGGTGGGATACAAGTGTAATATTCAATTCAATTCTATTTAAAAGGCAAGGAGACCTTCTCCAATGCTGAAAGGCTTTCAACTGCTGCATTTCAATTACCGGTAATCTTCTTTTTCTAAATGATATTCCCTTATGGTTCCCCTGCCTTTTCACCCTATGATATGTGTTTCCCCCTTTTCTAGGATCAGTCATATTGCCCAGCTGTATAAAATGATCTTTCCTTGTGTTGAGAAAATGTACTTTTTTTCCCTTATCATAGCTGATTATACAGCAGGACTGTTAATCTGCTAAGGAAGGGGTGTCCAAACTACAGCCCGTGAGCTGGATCCGGCCCCCAACACCAATTCATCCGGCCCGCAAAGCCCTTGTTGCTCTCTGAAGTGGAAGTAACACACGCCCTTACGGGTGTGTTTTACTTCTGCTTCTGGAAGCAATGAGGGCTTTGTGGACCAGATGAATTGGTGGCAGGGGCCGGATCAGGCCCAAAAAGCTTGGGCACCCATGCTCTAAGCCTTAATGTTGAGAAGAGAATAGGTCTGCTTAAAAGGGACATTTGTTTAGTGGCAGCCGGTCCTTCGGCACAAAATTGCTAGATGTACCAAAAGTAATCATTTTGTTATCCAAGATGAAAGGCAAATAGGACCTCGTTGTCTTTGGTATGGACAAAAAAAATGTTATTTTGAATCAGCCAGCCATCTTTCAGAAGCAACAGTCTCAATGTTGTTTGGTATATAACAGCTTTTTGCAGGGTAGATTCCGTATTGCTTTCAGCTTGAAAAGGAATTAAGGCTTTGCTGAGTCTAATTTTATTTTTCTCTCTCTCATCTTGATCAAATAATGAGGGTTTAAAGTTATTCTTGATTAACATTCCTAGTATCCTTTAATGGTGGCTCCCACACTGGTCTGGGAAATTGCAAATTGCTTCTACCATCTGCTTCTGCTTGTTGTTTTTACTTACCCCACAATCAGTATTGTTGGACTCTAAGTCCCAGCATGGCCAATTGCCAGGGGATTCTGGCAACTGAAGTCAGACATTATTTTAGGTGTCCAGGTTTAGAAACTACAGCAATAAACTTCTCAGTGACCCAGATGTTGATTGTTTGTTTTGGAAGCCATGCCGGAAAATTGAACCACATGAGCAGAATTCTTCAACATACAGTCTGGGCTCTGCGTAAGACCCACTGTCATTTTGTGTAGGTAACATTGAACTAAATGGGCCCATTATTGCCTCTAACTTCCAATGCGTGTGTAGCTAAAATAACAACATCCGCACACAGCATAGAAATATTGGTGCACTTACTGGTAGGTGAACCATGTCTAGACGTTGTCCTTGATCTATAACTTGCTGCACAGAGATTGAAATGGGAGGGATGAGGGGGGGAAGCAGCATTTCAAAATACAGATAGTGTAGAAATGATCATTTTATTGTATTTGATTTTTGCATGAGCACTGAGTTAACAAAAAAGCATGCAGGGAAAATGAATTTCAAATCCAGAAAGGAGGGTGTTTCTTGTGTATCGGAATATGTCTATAGCTGTTCATGTACAGTCCTGGGAAGGCAGGAACAGAGGAAAAACCTGTAGTATTCATTAAAATTAATTTTTAAAATGTTTACATCCAAATATTAGAGTTGCCTAATGCCCTTCGTTTGAGCATGAATTATAAATGTGTTGACCAAGGGGAAATGAGAGAGAGAGAGAAGACCGCATTTCGGCTGGTAAATTATTTAATCTTTGGGTATTTGTTTTCTGCTAGCCACATTCTAACAAGTTTGGATGTTGGATGATCAATTAAATTTTATTTGGCCATTTGTTCTTAATCCCTATGCCCTGCTTATCTTAAAATCCTCAAATACTGCCCCAGAAATTAGAAAGTGAAAACCTTCAAGAACCTGGTATAGTTCCTTTTGATAGAATGGGACCTCTTGGGATTGACTATTACAGTCTTGACATCAAAATCTGTGTTTCCCAACCTTTGGTTTTTGGACTTCAATTCCCAGAAGTCTAAGTCAATTCCCCAAAGCACTGATCAGCCAATGTACTGACTTAAGCTTCTGGGAATTGACCCCCCCCCCCATGGGGTATGTGGGAACCACTGGTCTAAATCCAATTGTTGGTAGTTATCATAGTAGACCTACTGAATCAATGAAGATTAAATTTAGGTGGTGTGGTAGGTTAGGAAGAATTCAAGTGAAGCTAAATTGTAATGGTCATCTAATGCATTCGTGTTCAAGGTCCAGAACATAAATGTTTAGTCAGTGAAGAGGGAGGAAATGGATAAACTTATGGATCATTAACATCCACATCTCTGTCTTTCTCTCTTTCCTTTTTTCCTCCTCATCCTTCCAGTGGTCTTGCTTTGCCAGCAACACATAACACAGTCTTAATCCATTCCAGTGGAGGATCTGGAAGCTCCAGCGAATCTGAGAGCAGCTCTGAATCAGATTCAGATAGCGAAACGAGCTCTAGTGACAGCGAATGCAACGAAGAGTCACGCAGTGGAACTCCAGAGGTAATGGCTGTGGCCTTTTGTCTTCTCTCTGTGTGGTTAGAAAAGCTCTTTGAACAGGACCATTCCAACCCATCAGTAGCCAAACGCGCTGTTGCAAAATCCCACACACATCAGAGAAACTGAGCAAGTGGGGATTTTTTTTGCAATTTTTTGGGTTATTTGAAATGCATTCAGAACATGGGACAGTGTGTGGCTATGTACAGTATAGTGCACAGTACACAAGATAAATTTTGTTTTCTTTTCACCTAGTTTTCCTGGTGTGCCATGGCATCGTTTAAAAAACATGTCAGCAAACAGAGGGAGCAGATCTTTTAAAACAGCAAAGTTTAAAAAATTATGTCTTCTTTTACTCACCTAAACTAGTCAGACTGGTTTGGCAAGCTTTTGTAATTTATTTATTTATTTATTTGTCCAATTTGTTATCCCGCTCCAATTAGGTAAACCCAACTCTGGGCGGCTAATGTAATGTATTTACCCTTTAGACAAAGGTTCCAGCATGTTTCCTTGACTTTCCCTTGAAGTCTGTGTTGCTTATCTCTATGGTGTTAACGTTATCTGATGCATCTGCATAGGATTTTAATGTTATCTGGTGCATGCATCGGATAAGGCTAAAAATCGGATAACGTTAAGACTTGTGAGGTACTAGTGTACCGGTAAACCTTAACTACTATCATTAATGTCAACTAATATAAATTCACTGAATGTCGACTTGCATAAGTCCCATTGATACGAGTGGGCCCGAGTCACAGTTATCCTTTGGATGTAGTGGAGTTTTGCAAATATGATAAACAGATAAACACACTCTCATTCTCTGTCTGTCTGTCTGTCTCTCACACACACCTTCTTATCATTCTGCTGTATCCGAATCTGACTATTGGCAATCCTCATGGCAATCAGCCCTGAGAATATAATGCAGAGGCCTTTCATCTGCTTTCCACATCGCAGCATGACACCCGTACCACTGATCCAGTTCCACAAGTCATTTTCTGGTCCTGAGCCCTTTTGGCACGCAAAGTCCTCCTCAGCACTAGGCCAGTATTGATGAAGCTGTTGCCTTCCATTAAGATGAATTCAAGCGGGATTTAATCCACTTGGGGACCATCCGCCATCCCTGTCGACTTCTGCACCCAAGCTATTAGTCCTCAGTGTTATCAGGTTAGTTAACCACCGCCTGACACTCAATGTTGAGTTGCTGGCAGTAGGGTCTACATAGCAGGATAATCTGGCCAGATGCTTTCACACATACATATTTTTATAAATGCACACATATATAAATGTTTTCCTGTCATCTATCTTTGTGCAGCCTGAACCACCGTCAGCTAACAAATGGCAATTGGATAAGTGGTTAAATAAAGTCAATCCTCACAACAAGACTATCATCACTAATCAGCATGAGAGTCATGGTGAGAATAGCTCTCAGGCTCAGAGCAATGCCCAGGTTGAGGGGCAAAACAAAGGGAAGCCAAATAGCAGCCAACCTCTCACTGATTCCAAAGACAGGGCGCTACGGAGTCCCATCCGAGAGAAAGCCAAACCCCGCTTTGCCCAGAAAGCTCCAGCAGAAGCAAAAAGCTCCAAGCAGAAATCACCAGCTCACAATGAACCTGCCCCTCAAAGGACGACGGGGAAAAAGCAACCCAAAAAGGTAGAAAGGTCTTCCAGCGCAGAAGACTACAATTGGCCCAAACCAAATATCGCCAGCAGCACACCCAAAGAGAAGGAGGCCCAGGAGGTCCAGGAGCAGCCCAAAGTCCGCACAAAAATCACCTCGGGGAAGACCGCTCCGAGGAAAGAGCCGAGAACCACCACAGCCCCTGTGCTGGAAAAGAAGAAGTACCGCGGCCCCAGCAAAATGATTCCAAAGTCTCGGGAATTTGTGGAAACGGATTCATCCACTTCCGATTCAAACACTGACCAGGAAGAAAGCCTGCAGGTGAAGACCTTGCAGTCCTGCAATGGAGCCGACAGTAGCATCAAAGCCAAGGACTCCAACAGTAACCTCCTCAGCGTCGGCAGCTTAACAAGCAACAGTAGCAATGCATTCCTAGACCAAAACAGCAATGACTTAGAGGAACCATTTTTCTCCCCGATCCCCATTGTGCAGAATGAACCTCTGTCGCCACTAAAGGAGTTTGAGGGTCTCAAGTGTCTTTGGGTGAAAATAGATCTGAGTTTGCTCTCTCGGATCCCTGGTCAAGGCGCCTTTGAGAACATGCCAGGGAAGGTGGAACCCAGAGAGATCAACACCAAGCACAAGCGGCAATGCCGTGAATCTCCGGCACCAACTGTCGAGAAACCTGCCATAAAATCGAAGAGGAAACACAAGGTAAATCCATCTCTTAATGCTTCAGAAAATCATAAGAAACAAGTTGCTCTAACTGTAGAGTAGGGCTTCTCGCTCTTTGGCCATCCAGATCAGGCATGCCCAAACTATGGCCCATGGGCCAGCCCTGGCCCCTGAAGCCATTTCATCCAGCCCCCAATGCCCTCACCAAACCAGGAAGTAAATACGTTCGCTTCCGCACATGCATGAAAAGCAGCCATTTTGTGTCCTGGTTTGTCACAGGACACAAAATGGCCACTTTCTCGCACGCGCAGAAGCATCTGTGCCAAACCAGGAAATAAAATGGTGACTTTCATACATGTGCAGAAGTGGCCATTTTATTTCCTGGTTCCGCGTGGATGCTTCTGTGCATGTGTGAAAGCAGCCATTTTGTGACCTGCACCAGACCAGGACACAAAATGGCCACTTCCATGTATGCACAGATACGTCTGCGCCTCGCATTTGCAGAAGTGTTGTGTTTCAAGGGCGTGGTCTGGTCCACTCAGCTGCTCCAGGAGCATGGTCAGGCCCCTGTCCCAAGATCTTTGGCCATCCCTGATCCAGATGTTTAGACCTTCATGTTCTAACCACATTGTTCCAGAGATTCTGGGAGTGGAAGTCCAATAGATCTGGAGAGCCAATGATTGTGACTTGCCCCTGTGGATGGAAATGCCAAGCTCCGTTTTCCAGATGCCCTGGTGCCTCTTCAATCATAGATTAAGGTGGGGAAGGGGAAGGGTGATCATTTAAATCTTATGCCAGCAGAAGAAACTTCTACCTATTAATAAATCCCGACCATTGATGCATGCTTGAGTTAGGACTGAGCTGTCCATCAGGTGGTAGTACCGAGAACAGATCCCACCCACCCTTTTTTAAATGGGCATGATGGGCATGGCTCTATTCAAGCAGACAGAACACACTTACCATCCCAGTTATTGAGTGCTGTTTTAGTGCACAATGGAAAACATTGCTTTGTTACATCAACACCTGTGATTTATCAAAATGCCATTGACTTTAGTAGCCAACCCCCCCCCCTTTGTTTCCCCTTTCCAACAACTACCTGCAAAGCAGAATCTATCATGACTCAAGAGACAGTGTTTTATGTTATTTGTGCCCATGGGGATTTCTCTCGTGTGGGATATGGCAGCATGCTTCAAACTGAAATGTGGGTTTTTAAAGAAAGGAAAGAGGGGTTTTATATCAAAACTGGATAGTTGCGTCCATCAGGTTCGGGGTTTTCCCCCAATAATTTCTTTAAATGGCTCTATTTCTGGTTTCACAGCAGAAAAAAATGGCCTTAGGACATTCTTTTTTTAAAAAAAAAGAGTATTGTAAATCTCAACAAACACAGAATCAGCTGTCAGTACCGTTTGCCTTCTGAAAATATCAGCTTTAGAGCTGTCTGAAAGAAATGCATGGAGATAAACAAATAGCCCACATTCGTGACTATGCTAGAGATGGAATGGTGGGAGGGGATTAAAAAAAACTATTTAGAATCCATTTATCATAATTAAACTGGGATGGAGACAATGCTGGTGGAATAGATCTCTCCACTGTCTTGAAATGGAGCTAGTCCTGTAGAGCAGGGGTTCCCAACGTAAGGCCCGTGGGCAGGATCCAACCCACAATGACATTTCATGTCCCCCCCCATGGAAGGGCATTCAAGAAAGAAAATGACCACCTTTTTGAAGCAGTTGGGACAAAATGGCTGCCCCAATCATTCAGGCAGGGCAAAATGACCATCCAGTCCTCGAAGCTGACTGAGAGACTATGACCCGGCCCCCAACTAGAAATGGTTAGAAATTAAAATAGATAGATAGATAGATAGATAGATAGATAGATAGATAGATAGATAGATAGATAGATAGATAGATGGATGGATGGATGGATGGATGGATGGATGGATGGATGGATGGATGGATGGATGGATGGATGGATGAATAGATGGATGAATAGATGGATGAATAGATGGATGGATCGATGTAGAACATCAGGGGGGAATAATCCTAGCCAGCCTAGTCCCAGCTTCCAATGTATCTAGACCAAGATGTGGTGTTGGCTGTTCACTTCCTCTTTAGTCAAACTGTCATCCCAACTTTATGAAACTTATCAGGAACATCTTTCTTGATAAAGGACTTAAGATGTTCTTTTCCCTTATGGGTTCAGAAGGAAGGATGAGCCTAAAGAAAGAAGGAGAAGGAGAAGAAAGGACTGGAAAAGAGGGAGAAACTGGAAGGAAATTGTTCCACCAGCTATTGACTTCAGCTTTCTTTTTCATTGGCCACCTCGCCCTACAATTCCCCATTGGAAAGGAAGCAAAGTGGACAATGTGTGGCCCTTTAGTTAATTTCATGTAGGGGCAGGAGACCAGGAGAAGGAGAAGAAAGGCTGGAGGAAATTAGGAGATTGAGTTGAAAGTTGAGACTGCAGAAGAAAGTAAAGAGAAAGAAGGAGATTGTGTAAAGAAAAGAAAGGGTGTGGAAGAGGGAAGGAAAGCATGTGGTCTCAGATTGCCCATACGGGCGCGTCTTACTTCCGCTTCCAGGAGTGACGAGGGCTTCGTGGGCCGGATGAATCGGTGTTGGGGGCAGGATCTGGCCCCTGGGCAGCAGTGACTGGCTCCCTGAACCACAAGACTGACCTGTGGCCCGAAAAGTTTGGGCACCCCCAACACAGACCTTTTTAAACTGTGGACTTGGTCATGTTCCCTCAGACATCTTCAGGGGCTGGATGGCAATTTTGCCCTTCCTCCGCCACATGGCACTTTCTGGTGTGATGGAGGCAGTGTGGGGCAACATGAAATGGGGCCGCAGGTTGAAAATCCTTGACATAGACACCATGGCGAGTGCGGGGGGGGGGGGTGATATAAATCTAAATAAATAAATAGGCATCAGGATTTTAGAGGTGCTTAGGTGAAGCATGGCCAAACAAAGGGTGGGAACCACTAGTCTAGATGGTGTTGGCTCAAGTCAATTTCCAGTTACTCAGAAAGGTGTGGAATGTGATTTCTTGTGTTCTGCAATGTTTGGTAAAGTTAACACGTTGGAGTGTTTACCAAGCTGTAATGATCTGATTTCTCTTGTGGCAACGGAAGCAATCTGAAAGTTCGGACACGTTTGGTGAAAACAAGAGACAGCGCTTGGAGGAGACGTCTGCTTCCTGTTTGCTCCCGCCATGCATTTCTCCAATACCAAACCACAGAATAACCAATACTACTAAAGAGTAAGTTCTTCCTAATGTTGATTAGAGGGACTGCAGTGGCTTAGTGGTTAAGATGCTGAACTTCACAACTGGAAGGTCATCAGGTCAGCAGTTTGAGACCTGAGTGCTGGACGATGGAGTAAGCTTCGGTCTCTGTCCCAGTTCCTGTCAACCTACCAGTTCTAAAGCAAGAAATTGCAAGTAGATAAATAGGTATCACTTCTTTGGGAAGGTAGAGTGTACTAAGCGTTATGGGGTGGTATAAAAGTGTGGCTGCTTTGCTTTTTGTTTTAGCCAGCTTTCCGTGCACTCCAGTGTCTACTCATGCCTGCCACATGTCCCCAGAAACGTATGCAGACACAGACCGTGCTGGCAGTTTGGATATAAACAGAGCTGAGTACTGAACCCTAGAGTCAGATACGACTGACTTTCAAGCAAGGGTGACCTTTACCTTTACCTAATGTAATTAGATATTTTATAGTACAGGCATTCGGAATCAAATAATGTGCAGAAATCTTCCCCTACTAAGATGGCTACTTCTCAGGGCAAGAGCTGAAGAAGACTATGCTCCTCAAGTGAGCAAATTCCCAGGGTGAGCAGTACTGAAGGAGAATAAAGCTTATTGTTATTGTGAATAGTACTGGATGGAGCCTTGACCCCTATCTCTTCCTCACTCCCATCTGTTGCTAGTCTCACTGGCATGATGGGTGAGTGAGTATTTTGCCATTGCTTAACTCAGTCTTTACAGCACATATCATGTTGTCCCACAAGTACCCATCTCCTGTCTTGTCCCAAAGGTCTATTCCAGTGATGGCCAACCTTGGCACTCCAGGTGTTCTTGAACTTCAATTCCCAGAAGCCCTAATCAGCAGGAGTCCTGACTTGGGCTTCTGGACATTGAAGTCCAAGAACACCTGGAGTGCCAAGGTTAACCATCACTTGCCTCATGGTTTTCACCCTGAATTGTTGGGTAATGAAAACCTGCCAACCTCGTAACCTTCCTCCTTAATATTGAGTGTTTCCTCAGTAAAGGGGGAAATGGCTGCCCTTTTTTAATTAATACAACATCTCTTTCTCACCACAATCAACTGAGGTCTCTCTGACCTCAATGGAGAACAATTTGCAGAGTTTATTCCACCATAGGCAGTCGATCCATCCATGCGGCCTATTCTGAGTCGCATCGCACCTGGCCGCCAGAGTTCAGTAGCATGGCAGAAAAAGCTACATTTATCCATGTAAACAAAGCTCACTTCATATAGGTAATTTGTACGGCTGCTATTAATTATATCTTTGGGTAGCCCATGAGGGGAGATCACAAATCTCTGCACACATGTTCATTTTTTTATCCTTCCATTGATTTTAAAGGATTTACTTTGGACTCCAGTTCTTCAGAGCCAAAAAAAAATCATTTCTCTTCCTCCTCAGCAATATTGTAGTGGAGCAATGACGTTTCTCTTTATGAAGTAATCCTCCAATTAATCTCTAATCCTTAGTTTCTAAACTCATTGTGAACTAAAACTAAACAGTCCCTCATCTCTCTTATATCTGTGTAATTAAATGCAGATAACTGTATCAAGACTTAATAAAGGTATAGGTCGCCCTTGCTTCAAAGGCAATATTGTCTGCCTCTAGGGTGCAGTGCTCATCTCCATTTATGACCAAAGAGTCTACACACATTTCTGTGGTCCTGTGACAGGCAGGACTAGACACACGGACCGCTGCTACCTTTCCCGCCAAAGTGGTACCTATTTGTCTACTCGCAATTTCTTGCTTTCAAACTGCTGGGTTGGGCAGGAGTTGGGACAGAGACGGGAGTTCATGCCGTCATTCAGCACTCGGGTCTCAAACTGCTGACCTGCCAGCCTTCCAGTCGTCAAGTTCAGCGTCTTACCAACTAACGCACCACAGGGGTCTTCTAGACTTACACTGTTGAAATTATCCATTTTTCAAGTCTGAAAACCCAGTTGTGGCATAAGGCTATTGATACATTTAAAATGAGGCAAATTGCCTCTGTCGTCCTATCAAATATATATGTTTATCTTTCTCCATTGTTTACATCATCTGTACATCCTGCCTTTCTCCAGCCCTAGGGGCCTTCTCCCAGCCTGATGTTGCTTAATTTGAGCTTGTTTTCTAGGTCATTAATTTGATTCCTTAGAGCTCTGGAACCATTGCTATCCTTTGTTAAAATATAATTGTGTTCATCAATAGTTATTTCCCCTATGCTAACTCGCCCGTCCCTTGGTCTCAGATGTTTCCAGTTGCCAAGCAAAAAAAAAAAAAAGATTTTCTTATCCATTATGTTTAATTGATACCATGATCGCATTGTGGTTTGTTATTAATATCCTTGAAGTTATCTAACCTAATCCATTCTCATTTCATTTATTCGATTTGTATACCGCCCTACTCGGTGCAACCAACTCAGGGCGGTTTACAGAAACCATACATATCAGACATAACTTGAGTCAGAGGGAATGAATGTGCCAATATCAAGAAAAGTGTGAGACAGGACAGTGGAGAAATAAAGTACAGTACAAGTAATACCTCATATAACATTAGTATCGAATAACACTAAAATCGCATAACATTAAGGAATCGGGGGGGAAGAATTGCATCAGATAACATTAAGATCCTATGGGATGCTTCAGATAACAACCGCTAAAGCCTGTGTGGTTACAATGTATCTCTATGGATCCCATAGGATTTTAACATGCATCAGATAACACTAAAAATCATATAACACCAAGACTTGTGGAACCAGGTTTCAGTGTTATATGAAGTTTTACTGTATATGGCTAATAGGTGGTAGAAAGTGAAATCGGTAAGGTTACTATATGAAAAGTAAAACTGGATATTATGACCAGTGCCCAGGTGGTGCATTGGTTAAACTGCTGTACTACAGTCAAAACATTGTGAGTTCAATCCTGACAGATTTACTCAGCCTTCCATCCTTCCAAGGTCAGTAAGATGAGTACCCAGGATGTTTGGGGCAAAAATGTGATCAGCGACTCTGCCAGTGATGATGAACCTTGCCTCTCCAGATGTTCTTGGACTTCAATTCCCAGAAGTCCTGATCAGCAGGAGTGCTGACTTGGGCTTCTGGGAATTGAAGTCCAAGAACACCTGGCGTGCCAAGGATCACTGTACTATACATGTTTCTATGCAATTTTTCCCTTTGCTTTTTAAATCACAGGTTGATGAGGAAATGTGTCAGATTTTGAGAAAGCTGCTCTGGGTGGAGGATTTGGTATTGGCGGTACAAAAAAGGACCTTTTCCCAAGTTGTAGCTCAGTGGTAGAGTAGACATTTTGCATGTAGAACATCACAGCTTCAATTCTCAGCATCTCCAGACAAAACTAGGCTAGGAAATTACCCAGCCTAAAGACTGAGAGCCAATGCTGACAGTCCGAGCTGAAAGTATGGACCTAGATGGGCCAATGGGCCAATTCAGAATTAGGTGATATCTTGCATTCTTGCGATCCTGAAGAACAGATTCAGGAATGATCAACTGTGAAACTGACACAGATACACTGATCATTTCACTTCTGAGACCGAGTGACAGCTGCGGTGGCTCAGTGGCTAAGAAGACTGCCTTGTTAGCTGGAAGGCCGGCAAGTTGGCAGTTCAAGACCCAGGTGCTGCATGGCGGTTTGAGCACCCGTCTCTGTCCCAGCTCCTGTCAACCTAGCAGTTTGAAAGCAAGAAATTGCAAATAGATAAAGAGGGACCATTTCAGTGGGAAAAGATCTTGGGGACATGAAAGGAACCTCATTCAGGTGTCCCCTGAGCAGAGTTTCTCCAGCAAAAAATCCTTTCAACCCAGAATAATTTTGTACATGAAATTATTATACAGTAATACCTCGGATAACGCTAAGACTTGGTTCCACAAGTCTTGGTGTTATCCGATTTTTAGTGTTATCCGATGCATGTTAAAATCCTATGGGATGGATCGGATAACGTTAAAGCTCCATAGAGATACATTGTAACCACACAGGCTTTGGCAGTTGTTATCCGATCCATCCTATAGGACCTTAACATTATTCGATCCAATTCTCCTCCCCAGATTACTTAACGTTATGCGATTTTAGCGTTATCCGAGGTAAACGTTATCCGAGATATTACTGTACTGAGTGGCAGCTGGACTTTTAGGCTCCCATCCAAGGGGTCTCTAAAGCCTAAGAGAGGGATTAAACATAGGACCTCCAACACATGACGGGTGACTCTGCCACTGTGCTACAGACCGTCTCCTATCTTGCTAATCTACATTTAGTGATTCCCAAGTATGTAATTTTAGCTGCATATTTGATAGATATAATGTATTAGTGAGGGTGGTAATAAAATTATCATTTTGACAGTCCATGGTTTTTATTTGCTAACGGCCACAATTAGGAAGTAACTGAAATAGATGCTGCTATCATTAGAACTAGAGAAGTGAAGGCCGTGTGAGGCTATTGGATTTCTCCCGATTGTGAAATCAAGCGGCTTTTGCGTGGCTTGTTCCTCTTTGATTTGTTGCTTTGAGGTATTGTAAATCTATAAATGCCTGACACTGACTTAAATTGACTAAGAGGGAGACATAAATTCTTGTTGACTTAATTTGCTATTGAAAATTTGAGTCAATAATCATGAAAAGTAAATGGCTGTGGAATGCAATATGAGTTGTCTAAGGAAAGATTAAAATTCAAGTAATCTTCATTGACTGCACTAGGACAGTAAGTAAAATAATACAGGGGGAAAATCCATGGTCAAATTAACATGTTAAGAAGTCAGATGGGTCTATTGGATTTTTTAACAGTCAGGCTTTAAACAACAGTCTTTTTCTTTTTCTTTTTGTCCTCCCGCAGAGGGGAAATCTGTTTTCTAAGACATCACCATTAGCCCTAGGTTACCAAAGGACATTATGCTGAAGGAGCCAGTAATTTTTGCAGCATCCCTTCTCTTCCCAGTGTCATATATGCCATGTATGACTCTTGGAATTGTTGTAGATCACAGGCTAGATATGAGTCAATGGTATGATGTGGCTGCAAAAAAGGCGAGCAGTGTTTTAGGATGCATTAACAGATATCTAGTCTCAAAAACCTGTGGGGTTCTAGTCCCTCTCTATTCTGCACTAGTTATACCACATCTAGAGTACTATGTCCAATTCTGGAAACCACACTTTAAGAAAGATGAAAACAAATTAGAGCAGGTAAAGAGAAAAATAACAAGGATGATCAGAGGACTGGAAACCAAGCCATATGAGGAAAGACTGAAGGAATTGGGCATGTTGAGCCTTGAGAAAAGGAGACTGCGAGGGAATATGATAAGGTAAAGGTAAAGGTCATTCTTGCTTGAAAGCCAGTCGTATCTGACTCTAGGGTTCACTGCTCATCTCTGTTTATAGCCAAAGAGCCAGCACTGTCTGCATTTGCAGATGTTTCTGTGGACATGTGGCAGGCATGCCTAGATACCAAAGTGCATGGAACACTGTTTACCTTCCCACTGAAGTGGTACCTATTTATCTACTTGCAATATCTTGCTTTCAAACTCCTAGGCTGGCAGGAGCTGGGACAGAGACGGGCGCTCATTCTGTCATGCAGTACTCGGGTTTTGAACTGCTAACCTCCAGCCTCCCAGTCAGCATCTTAACCTCTTGAGCCACTGAAGTCCTGGGGATATGATAGCACTCTTCAAATTCCTGAAAGATAACCATAAAGAGGAAGGGAAGGATCTATTTCTCGAACATACCAGAGTATAGGACACTCACTATCAGGCTCAAGCTAAAGGAAGCCAGATATAGGCTGAATATTAGGGAAAACATCTTAATGGTTAGAGTAGCACAACAGTAGAACCCACTGTTTGAAGAGGTGGGGAGAGCTCCAATATTGGAAGAATTCAGGAGAGAATTGGACAACTGTCTGTCATATCTGCTTTGATTCAGAATCTTGCATTGGACTCAGTGGCCTAAAAGATCCTTTCCAACTCTCTGATTGTATGATTTAGGCTTCATTTGCACAGATGCAGTGGTTGGTAGAACAGATTATGGCAGGGTCAGTCTGCTCTAGGTTTCAATCTGAAATTTATAGGAGCTATCCCGGATATTAAAAGAAAGCTGGATATTAAGTCTTCCTTGGAGAATGATCCTCTGCTTGAGACGTTCAAGAAAAAATTAGACAGTGATCTCTCAGAAGTAGAAGCAATAGCAGAATTTACATTCTTAGGATCCAAGATCACTGCAGATAGTGATTGCAGCCATGAAATAAAAAGGCGGCTGATGCTTGGGAGACAAGCTATGAGAAACCTGGGGAACATTGTTAAAAGTAGAAACATCACTTTGCAAACCAAAATTCCCATAGTCAAAGCAATGGCATTTCTGGTAGTAATGTACGGTCATGAGAGATGGAGCATAAAGAAAGCTGAGCGCAGAAGAATAGACACCTTTGAAATGTAGTGCTGGAGGAGAATTTTGAGAGTCCCCTGGACAGCGAGGATAACAAATAGGTCAATCTTAGAAGAAATCAACCCCAATTGGTCCTTGGAAGGTCAAATATTGAAGATGAAGCTAAAGTACTTTGGGCATCAAATGAGAAGAGAGGATTCACTTGAGAAAGCCTTGATGCTGGGAAAGGTGGAGGGCAAGAGAAGAATGGGGTGACCAAAAATGAGATGGTTAGATGATATTGTAGATGCAGTGGGCACAGACCTGGGTAGGTTGAGGAGGGTGGTGGGGGATGGGATGTCTGGCACGTGATGATTCATGGGGTCGCAAAGGGTCGGACTCAACTATGTGATTGAACAACGAACAAACCTCTCAGATATACCCTGGTTTGGAGTCATACATTGAGCAGGGGGTTAGAATTGTTATAACTTTCCACTCCATTCTACTGTGGTTCCATGATTCTGCAAACCTATTTGAGGCTATGTGGAAGCTTCCATGAAAGAGATGTGCAATGGGTAGGTAACTTCTTTCCATCCAAAGGCCTAATTTCATCTCAAAGAAATTGTGAAGGGTCACCTCATTGTACAGTGGGTTCCCACAACTATGCAAACCAAGGGCATCCACATTGCACTGACACCTATCATTCACCTTCTGAATTGTGCTGCAGAATTTTTTGGAAAACCAGTAGCCCTATATTTAGAAGACATGAAACACAATGAGTCAGATAAGATGGTAGAGTGTGATTCTTAGTTGATGGGACTCAACAGAGGTGTGGCAGAGTAATCAGATGTCATAGAAAGGCCATCCCTACCTCCCAAGTGACAAGTTGGGAGGTAAGGATGCAACAAAGCAAACTAATTTCCTATATGCCAGTGGTGGCAAACCTTGGCACTCCAGGTATTTTTGGACTTCAATTCCCAGAAGCCTAAGTCTCTGTGAATCCACATGAATCCATACTACATGTATGCGCAGTAAACCCATTCATGTGAATTCATAAAGGCTTGAGCTGGGAATTGAAGTCCAAGAACACCTGGAATGCCAAGGTTCACCATCACAGCCATATGCAGTCAACATGCAAGCTGCTCTTTCCTCATGTTGACGGTGATGCATCTAAGGAAGAGAGGTTCCCGAATATATGGAAGCCTTTCGACTAAGCAAAAAATCTTTGAAAATTCAGATTCTTGCTTGTTTGGAGAGTTTCAGTGCATAAGGGAACTTCAGACTTGCTGCTTTCCAAATCAAGACAGCAATGATGGAAGGAACTGGGCTAGCAAATAGCCTAGGCATGGTATTTATTAAATTCATGAACTATAAACCCCAGATGTCTGCAGGAATTCCCCTAGTCAGGGGCAATAGCAAAACAACACAGCAGTGTTTTTATATATCTGTAATAACCTTCATCTGAAAAATAATGGCATCTCCCTGATATGATGGAGAGAGATGAAGCAACTAGACAGGCAGTGGTGGGATGGCAAAAAATTTACTACCCCACCGTGATGTCATCACGGTGTGGGTGGAGCTAATGTAATGACATCATGACATGGGTGGAGCCAACATCATGACATCATGATGTGGGCGGAGCCAACATCATGACATCATGATGTGGGCAAGGCCAATGAAAAATATAAATAATAATAAAATAAAAATAAGCACGCATGCACACACACCCCCAGGGAGCAGGCTATAAGGAGCTTCAGGCTAGAAGCTTCTCTTCCTCCTCCCCACTTGGGAGGACAGCAAGGAGGCCGTGCATATGCCCCAAGCACTGTAGGCATGCATGCACACCAAGTGCTTGGTGCACGTGTGCAGTGGGGGAACCAGTGAAAAGGTAAGCCCCGAAGGTGGTTCCCCCAAAAAGCTGCTACCGGTTCTCCGGGACACTGGGAAAAGTTGCTGCTGGTTCTGGAGAACTGGTGAGAACCTGTTACATCCTATCACTGTAGACAGGGTAAGCTTTCTGGGAACTCCAAGGCATTGTGGTCATTTCTTGAGAGACACCATGTAGGGCGCATAATAGGAAGGGAGACTACTATCACCATAGTGCCTTTCCAGTGAACCCAGAGAAAGAGAGAATGAAAACTCCTGAAATATGGTTAGGGAATTCCTGAAGACCTTTGGCTGAGAAATTCCAGCAGCCCTTTGGTTATAATAATTGTTTCTTTCTTCCTCTTCCTCTTTCTTTTTTGGTTCCTTGGTAGCACCAATTCCATTAAAAAGGGAGCAAAGAAAAGAGACGAGAAGCTGTTTCCTCCTCCATTGTCTCCTCTGCTTGATGAAATAGCACCCAGGCGGAATAATGAAAACATCACCTTTGGCCAAGACATTACACTGTCAACCCCTCTGCAAGTCAACACTTGCTCCAAACACAGGAAAAATGAGAACAAATCCTCCTCCGGTTTAAAGGCAAACTGTGTAAGTTGATGAAAAAAAGGTTGTTTGACATCAAACCATGTATTCAAGACCACAGTCTCCTTAGAGGTGGTTGGGGAAGCAAACTTGAGTCAATTGAATGAGCATTTAAATATATCCCATTGATTAGGTGTGTCTGCTCTAATGAGCATCAAAATGTAAGGACATGCCACGGGCTGAGACAGGTCTTTGATGCAGTGTGGCCTGTACTGTCTGCTCGAGGCCTGTTGAGCATAACACACTGGATCCAGTTGTGTCTGTGGTCCTACATGTGTTGCAGTCAACGACGACAACTTCTTACTGAAGAAAATCAGAATCTTAATATTTCTTATAGGAATAAATTGTGATAGAAAAGAGGATAGGAAACCTAGATAAAGGTAAAGGTCATCCTTGCTCCAAAGCCAGTTGAATCCGAATCTAGGGTTCAGTGCTCCTCTCTGTTTATAGCCAAAGAACCAATGCTGTCTAGTTCTGCAGACATTTCCGTACATGGCTACACGCTGGAGTTCACAGAATTATCTTCCCACCAAAGTGGTACCTAGTTATCTACTTGCAATTTCTTGCTTTCAAACTGCTAGGTTGTCAGGAGCTGGGACAGAGTCAGGAGCCCACTCTGTTGTTCAGCACTCAGGTCTCGAACTGCTGACCTGCTGACCATCCAGTCATTAGTATCTTAATCTATATGAGGAGGAAAAAAAGAATGAGCCCCATTTCACTGCTACCCCAGTACTCCACCTGGAACACATCATGATGGAGTTCTATTTGCAAGGGAGAATGTGGGGAGAGTGAAATGATGATTATGCCCGAGAAACCACTAGAAGGAGTGGGTCGATCTCCTTCCCCTGGTTTCATTGCTTAAGTCACTTAGCTCACACAGTCTCATCTGACTTGGGGGACTAAGGAGGGTCAAGCTGGGAATGAAACCTGCCTTGAAACCATGAGGACCCATTACTTCCAGTCAGTTTTGACATGCCTTAGATCAGGGATGGCCAACCTTGGCACTCCAGGTGTTCCCAGAAGCTCTGATCGGCAGGTGTGTTGACTTGGGTTTGATGTTCAAGAACACCTGGAGTGCCAAGGTTGGCACCTTGGCACTCCAGGTGTTCTGGAACTTCCGTTCCCAGAAGCTCTGATCGGCAGGTGTGTTGACTTGGGCTTGAAGTTCAAGAACACCTGGAGTGCCAAGGTTGGCCACCACTGCCTTAGATGGACCAAGGATCTGACCCAATACAAGGCAGCTATCTATGCTGATGCTCTCCAGTATCGTTTCCCCCTCATCTTTATTTACTTTGGGTACTAATGTGTCCCTTTCAATACGCCAAATCTGTCTGATTTCAGATTGCTTGCTCTAGTTAATCTTTGGATGGGGACCACCAAAAGATTCAGGGGTCTCCAGGTAAGACTGCTGGGAGGTACAGATGAAATAATTAACTTATTCAGGCTCAATCAGCTTCCCCATTTCTATCACCAAGAAACCTCATAGGAAATATAAAGAGAGTGAATTCCTGGGTTATTTTTTCTTCTTCCTTGAGCAACAACTCTAGCCTTAATCATCAGGTACTGTGAGTTTTCCACTTGCCATTCACCTTATTTTATTTTAATAAGCAAGCAATGTTTCAATGGTCCCATGCTGACATTACATCTTTTTTTTCCAAGAGAGTGTTACCAACGCTGTGCATGTGTGCAATATGTAGTGGCTTGCGCTTAATTAATCTACCGAGCTTGACTTATGACACAAAGTCCACACGATGCAAAATATGTGCCTGGATTTTAATTTCAAGACTGCCAGTGTGCATTAGGTGACATGCAAAGGTATTATCAGCATGAACACTGAAGCTGCTAATTAAAATCATTTTCCGCAGGAGGACGAGTCCCTCCATAGGCCTCTCGGCACATTGCTTGACACCAGCCATCTAGACAATGACATCTGGTCTACAGCTCCTTCCTTCCCCAGTGGAGATCCTGAGCCAAGAAGACCTAAAATAACATTTGATGACATGTAGGTAGCAAAGTTAAATCTGTGCAGTTTAGATTTCAACATGCTAGAGATCTGTTATCCTCTAAATTTGACTACAAACTCTCTAACAAGAAGGAGGGGGGAGTGAATACCTGTTAATGTACTGTGTTTTAAATTTTTTAAAGTATATTCATAGATCTTCTTCCACGTGGTCCAGAAATCAATGTTCAGTCATGAGATGTGTAGATGCGTTTGCATTTGAAGATCACCGATTATTGCATGTTTTGGTTATTTTTGCCTGTCCCTTGCCCACTTGAAATGCTTCCTGAAATCAAACCTCGGAACAGTCAGGATATAAAACAAGTGATTTACCACCTAGCTATGGCTCTCTCTCCTCCCATGTGTATGTAAGTGAGATTTAGCTTGATTAAATCTCAGGCAGCGCATAGCTTTCTTTTTCCCTGTTGAACTGGATTTGTACATCATTTATACTTAAGAAGCTTAGTTTTTGTTGATTGGTTTCATGCAACCCCAGTGTTGCATTGTTGATGTTTTCCCTTCTTCTCCCCTGCCCCCACAGATTATCTGTACAGATGTATAATATTTGCAATTTAGCTTTTCTAACACAGCCCTCTTCTCGTTAATCGCTTTGGATTGTGTCTCCTTTCCTTCTGTTCAGCAAAGTTTAATAAAGCCCATTGGGTTCCTGGTTTCCACAGTTAGCCATTTTGCAGACAGCTCATCAATCACGTCTTCGCATACAGAAGCTTTGCTCTGATAAGACTGCGGGGGGGGGGAGCCAAAATAAATGGGTGCCATTTATCTTGGAAACCTGCTGGTTGGTTATTTATTTATTTATTTATTTATTTATTTATTTATTTATTTATTTATTTATTAGCAAAACTGTAACATGGTGGTCCTCCACAGAGGCAGAGTGGCAGCCCAGGCACATGGTCCAACCGGCCGGCAGCCCTGTGTCAAGGGAAGCCGCCACATCCCCAGGGAAGGCGGAGATGCCACTGCCTCCAGACTTCCTTGTGGCTGAGGCGGGGATGCTGTTGTAGGGATAGGCACTGGGGGTGACCCTAGATGGGGCGGCAAGCCTAGATGGGGGACAACAAGTTTGGCCTGCACCCAGGGCACCTGAAACCTGCCCTACGCCACTGGTTCGTGGGGGGCCTGGTTTATATCTTATCCAATCTTGATGGGATAGAGAGAGAGAACATGTGTGTACCTATGATGGATTACCACCCAGTCTTGCATTCATATGCTGCCATGGTTGCATGTTATCAACTCTGCCTTCCTGTTTCCCATCTTGACTCCAGCACCAGCTGCTTTTTTGCCACCAACATGTTTTAAACCAGTACATAAAAATATATATATTCTGACCACTTAGAGCAGTTGACACTTCAGCAAAGATGAAAATGGATTGGGCAGGGACAACCATGAACAGCGGCCCAAATACACATGGATGAGAGGGGGAGTGGAGGCCGGGCGCCTGGTGAAGAAAGG
Organism: Furcifer pardalis; assembly: GCA_030440675.1. Lineage (NCBI taxonomy): Eukaryota > Metazoa > Chordata > Lepidosauria > Squamata > Chamaeleonidae > Furcifer > Furcifer pardalis. Next base: position 29,589,424 of record CP126899.1, on the reverse strand, counting down.
GGGAAGGGGGGGGACTACATGGGCAAGGAGCTATTAGAGGATTTCTTGCACAAGCCTTGAGAAAAGTACAACTGGCTGTGTTGTCAAGAATTGGGCCAACGCATTTCCACTAATTGAACCAGGTCACCCAATGTGAGTTTTTCCAACTTCCATTAAACTCCCTTCTGGTTACTTCTCCTCCAGGAGAGGTTAAACCAGTGATTCTTTCTCCAGGCTGACTTCCAATACAACATAGCTGTGCAGATGAAATAGGAGGGGGGAGGAGGTGAAATTCCCAACTCTGATCCCCTGGGAAGAAAAGAAAGCCTTTAAAAAGTGTCATGCCCCAAAGCAAAGGCAAGAGGCCAGAGTAAGCATGATGTCTAGACCAAGGAAGCCAGTATGGAAACTGAAACCTCATCCATTGATAGTCCTTCACTTTTTTATTCCTATTGTTATTATTTTCTTAGGCTTCACAACGCAGATTACTACATGCAAGAGGCCAAGAAGCTGAAGCACAAAGCAGATGCTCTGGTAAGTCTCCAAATCTTCCTTTTCTTTGTAGAGATGGACAGCTTAGTCAGCAACATGGTGTAGTTTGCAAAGGTATCCTGATAAAGCCAGAGGGCTGCTTCTAATTTGCATGCCTTGTTCAAGTGTACAGTTAATTACACTAATTATTGGCCCACAGGGCCATTAATTAACAGGAACCTCACACCATCTGCAGACAGATAGACTTCCAGGAAATGCCTTTTGTCCACGGTCAGAATGTTCGTAGCTGGATTTACTTATAATACTAGTAGCGTTGTCTCCATTTTGGGTGGTAAAAGCAGATTTTACTTCACTAAACACAGTGTATGTATCTGGAAGTATAGTCAAGGTGGTAATAGAGTAGACCATACTGCCAGCTACTCAATGCCAATGCCGGTTTACTAAGCTGACAACCTTGAGGACTAACGGCCTTGGGTGAAAAACTCCACAGGGAAAGGTGATGGTCCCCAAGTGGTTTAAATCCCACTTGAATCCATCTTGATGGAGTGTAGCAGCTTTATCAATACCGAGGAGGACTTTGCATGCCAAAAGAGCACACAGCTTGCTATGTTCTCTTCTGGTATACAGTATCCTAAATTCATTTGAGGAATAGTAGGGGAAACACGCATAAATAGCAGCTCCTCTGCCAGAGAAGGCCTGTGGTCTTTCATCTCTCCTATTTTTCTATACAAGAACCTGTCTTATTTTAGACTGAATTTATTCTGCACCCGCTATTTACTCTGCTTAGCAGTAGCGTTCATTGGCTGAAATCCTAGTGTTCAGTGTCTAGAGTCTCACTAGCGTAGACTCAATGGTGATTTGGCAAGTCAATTCCTCTGTGAGTTCCATATACAGTAATACCTCATATAACATTAGTATCGAATAACACTAAAATCGCATAACATTAAGGAATCTGGGGGGAATAATTGCATCAGATAACATTAAGATCCTATGGGATGCTTCAGATAACAACCGCTAAAGCCTGTGTGGTTACAATGTATCTCTAGGGATCCCATAGGATTTTAACATGCATCAGATAACACTAAAAATCATATAACACCAAGACTTGTGGAACCAGGTTTTAGTGTTATATGAGGTTTTACTTGTACTGTAGTTTGTTTTAAACCAGGAGTTCTCAACCTTTTTCAGCCGGGGGCCGGGTCACACTCCCTCAGACAGTCCTGGGGGCTGGATGGCCATTTTGCCCTTCCTCCGCCACATGGAAGTTCCTGGTGTGGTGAAGTGTGGGCCACATGAAATGGGCTGCATCCATCCTTTGAGAATCCCTGTTCAAAACTGTAGGAAGAAAAGGGTTTCTGCTGGTGACGGATGCCTGTACATTCATTATGAACATTACTAGCGAAGGAGGTTCTCTAGAGTAGGGTGCCAGCATCTCCCCTGGCTGACTGGCTTTCCAACAGATGCCCCCACTGTCTGGCTGCTGCTTTGCCTGCCAATGTGCTGCTCACAGGCATTTGCAGGCAGAGGCTTCAAGCTGCCTTCCCATGCTGTGCTGATCTACTCCCACCCACCCCTGTGCCTCCGCCTCTGCAATTGGCCTATTGACTAGTCTTCCATCATCTTACCTTTGTCTGGGCCTGGCAGAGTTCAGGCTGCTTTTCATGCAGCACTAACCAAAAAAGGCATCGCACATCATGCAGTCGCCTGCAGGCGGCCCTTTCCTGTCACATATTATTTGATGTCCCCTCTGTTTTTGTTGGAATGCCAAGACGGTCTCTGTTTTAACAACTTGATGCACTGTTACAGGGAAAACTGCAACCCTGCATATCCTTTAATAACCAAGAACATTCCTTGTCTGACCCAATTTTCACCCCATCACAGAACTCCCCTGTTACTCTCATCGTTTCCCCTTACAGTCTTTTGCCTGTTGTCTACAAGGGGGGACCCATAATAAATGGAATGTAGTCCAGCTGTTTTTCCCCCCACTTGGGGCCAATCTAGAGGGGTTGTTAAATTCTGGTTTTCATGCTGTGTTGTTGGTCTTTTATCGCAAATGGCATCAGCAGGAGGCTAGCACTGATGATCAGAAGACACCTGAGGTCAGACAACACATTTAAGCAAATGTATGTTTCCTCCTCTTACTGTGTTATCACTCCAGGCATACTAGTCCTTTGAGACTACATGCCTGAAAAACCAGACTAGACAACAAAACTGTGATTGCATCCCAGTGACCAATTACCAAACAAAAGCGAGCTAATTTTCCAAATATGGGTTGAGACCAACTTACATTATCAAGGGTAAAGTCAAAGGTCGCCTTTGCTCAAAAACCAGTCGTATCCGACTCTAGGGCGCAGTGCCACCCCTGTCTGCACCTACACATGTTTCTGTGGTCATGTGGCAGACATGACTAGATGCTGGAGCACATGGAATGTTGTTACCTTCCAAGTGAAGCAGTACCTGTTTATCTACTTGCAATTTTATGTTTTCGGATTGCTCAGTTGGCAGGTCCTGAAACAGAGACAGGAGCTCCCTCCATCATGTAGCACTCGGGGCTCAAACTGCTGACCTGCCAGTTGTCAAATTCAGCATCTTAACCACTAAGCCACTGCTGTCCTTTCAACATATATTACAATAAACAATGAGTCTTTTTCTTTTAAGGGAGCTCATTTTCTGATGATGTGCTAACTATTATCATCTACTGTAATTCAGTCCATTCTGAGGAATATTGAACCTTTTGTCTCCTCCTGCTGTAACTAGGAAAAGGTATTATCTGATACAAAATTTGAAACAAAGTATAATTAGTTAGAAGTACAGTACAGTAAAACCTTGGATAATGCTAACACTTGATTCCGCAAGTCTTAGTGTTATCTGATTTTTAATGTTATCTGATGCATGCATTGGATAATGTTAAAATCCTATGGGATGCATTGGATAACGTTAAAACTCCATAGAGATACATTGTAACCGGCACAGTCTTTAGCAAATGTTATCTGATACATCCCATAGGATTTTAACATTATCCAATGTTAATGTTATGCAGTTTTAACGTTATCTGATGCAAACGTTATCCGAGGAATTACTGTACTTTCAAATTTTGCATCAGATAATACTTTTTCCTAGTTACAGCAGGAAGAGACAAAAGGTTATAGCAAACATGGGGGCAGGGAATGACATTTCCAGCGGCTGTTTGTTTATACCTCATTCTAAATCCTGGGAGAAACCATTTTCTTATGGAGATGGAGTTTAAAATATCCTTGGATAGCTTCCTCTTACAGGAAGGATGCATTCATTTTATCGAGATATTTATCCATGTCAGTTGCACTTGTGGATCTTTCTTGCCAATACAAGACTGCCCAGGACTCGGAGTCAATGGGTTTTGCCCAAGCGAGCAAGCAAGCTTAAAAAAAAAGGGGGGGGATTTAATTTAATTTAATTTAAATTTAATTTCCGAATTTATGTGCTGTCCACTCAGGTTTTTTAAACCCAACTCAGGGCGGCTTACATAAACATCGAACAATATGCACAGTAGAAGCAATATAAACACAGTAGATACAATGCCCAATTCATAGTAATGCCCAATTTATAGTAGCAATTGTGGCCTGTAGAGAATTTGCAGATCTCACTGCATAAACAGCAGTGGTGATGTGTCACGAAGATTCGAATTGCTGCACGCATTCATAGATTCCTCCCTGTGTGGCACATGTACAGCTCAACATGCAACTTAAGGAATACAGGTCTTCACTCAATTTGACACTACAAATGTGTGCAATTAAGTACATTTTTACCAGCATAAATGCCATGTAATATTCTGCCAGCTGTGTCTCATCCAGAAATCAAAACCAAAGGGTTACAAGAAAAATCCTGCTGGATCAGATAAGAGATCCATCTGATATAAGATTTGGTTCAACCTAGACCCAATCTGGTTGTTGTTCCCAACTAGAGTACTCCCACTGAATCAATGAGACTGTGGTAAGTCAAGACCTAGGTCAATTCATTTGATTCAACAGGTCTGTTCTGGATTTAGGCCATGGGGGGGGGGGCAACCAGTTGTTTATGGGAAACCCATAAGTAAGACATGAGTGCAAACCAAACTGCGCCCTCCATCTTGGTGCTTCCCAGCAAATGACATGCAGAACCATTCTTCCTTGATACTAAAGGTGACTAACTGAAATCCTTTGCTCAGTTTAATAAATTACCCCAAATAGGCCAATTGACTCAATGGGGACTTGGTAAGTCAACTTTAGCATAGTAAGTCACAGTTAAATTAGACCTATCTGAATCAATGTAATTTATGGAGGAGTTGACACACCAAAATCTCCATTAAGATTCAACTGTCCTAAAGGTAAAAGTCTCCCTTGCTCAAAAGCCAGTTGCGTCCTACTCTAGGGGGCAAATGCACATCTCTGTTTACACCCAAAGAGCCAGTGCTGTTTGCATCTGCAGATCTTTCCATTGTCGTGTGGCTGTAATGGTCTTAGCTTTCCTGCTGGAGTGGTACCTATTTATCTACTTGCAATTTCTTTCTTTTGAACTGCTGGGTTGACAGGAACTGGGACGGACGATGGGTACTCACTCCATTGCACCACTCTCAGGTCCCGAACTGCTGACCTTCCAGTCGGATGATTTCCAGTCATAAAGTCACTGCAGCCAATTGCTCTACTGTAGTGCAATTTTCTAAGTACAATAGGGTTTTGGGTTGCTGACTCCCCTAACTTCCGTGAATTTATCTAATCTCATTGTGTAGCCATCCAACTTGGCAGCCATCATTACATCTTGTAGCAGTGAATTCCACAGTCTGTGTTCCATGTGAAGAAATATTTCCTTTCATGTGTCTTGAATCATCAGTGGATGACCTTGGTCCCATTTATTTACTACTTGGTGGTTCTAATATGCATCTTAAATATGTTTCTTCTTTCCTTCTTTTTCATTCAGCTGGAAAAGTTTGGCAAAGCAGTGAATTATGCTGATGCTGCCCTTTCCTTCATTGAGTGTGGTAACGCTATGGAGCGCGATCCATTAGAAGCAAAATCTCCCTACACCATGTATTCAGAGACTGTGGAACTCATCAGGTTAATGTCCTTTCTGTGATCATTTTCATAATCTCATTTCTCTCATAATTAGAACTCACTGGGGTTTTTTTTTAAGTATCATCTCTACCTCATTAATGATTAGACCAAGGCATCTTCATCTCAGAAGTCATCATAATTAGTTCTTCTTGCTATTTTATTAATGTCATGGAAAATTTATAATTGATGGACACTGCTCTTGTAAATTAGGCCTGTTAGGGGTTATAATGTGTGTGTGTTATATAATTTGCAATATTCATAAAATTAAAATTGAAATGTAAGTGGGAGGAAGTAAAGTATAGTAATCTCAACATTTGGCAATGACACTTGTCTTTTAAAAGTGATAGTTATATCATTCTTAACATGAAAGTGAGTCTCCTGGGATCTCTTGTTATAACCTCTGTTTTCCAGAGGTTTATAATTTGGCTATAAAAATAGTTCCCACATTAAATTTGGCAGAGGAGGTTGCAGCTTGCAAGAGCTCTTTATATATACTGTATACTGTATATACGAGCATGTCTGCACGCTCACAGAAATTTAATTTGCATTCTGCAAAACCAGAAAATCTATTTTTTAAAAAAAATTCATGACATTTCAGAGTTGCTGTATATTGTCTTTGTTAGCCATGTTAGTCTGTGCAGATGTATCCGACAAGAAACCAAGCCAAAGTAAAAACAAGCAAAAATAAATACAGTTGTACCTCGCTTAAAGAGCATAATGTGTTCCACAGGATTGCTCTTTAAGTGAAACACCATTGTAAGTGACCAATTGTGACTTCTGGTGTGGGGGATTGCGAACCCCAATTTTATTTGTTAAGCAAAGTGAACATTCAGAGAAAATTCTGCTCTTTAAGCAAGTTGCTCTTTATGCAAGGTTTGACTGTAAAGGCAAAACCATTTCACCTTAAAGACGAGCTGTTATAGTTTAATGTGAGGTTTCGATGATCAAATCCATTTCTTCAAACAGTGCTATATATTGATAATTTATACCAGTGGTTCCTAACCTCTTTTTTTTTTTTGGCCATGCTCCGCCTAAACATCTCTAAAATCCTGATCCCCTTTTCTGTGACGTATAATTCTTACTATTCAAAAAGTGGAGGAAGCTTAAAACGCTTGGTCTAAACATTCTTGAATTGCCCTCCTTAACATCAAATTTCCCCCTTATGGGGCATGTATAAATCCATTGGGAACCACAGATTTATACTCAACCTCAATAGATGAAGAGACGATGATTAGATGTGTCATTGGGGAATTGCCCACCATTTATGACCTGAGACCCCTATTTAGTGTTCAGTCCTTTTCCAGTGGAGAATCGCTCTGTAACAATGGCAGGAAGCCTCAAGCTATAGATAACAAAATGGAAGCATATTGTGTGAGTTATTATTATTTGAATTTCATTGCCTAACATACTGTTATGCTGACAGAATAAACACTGGAATTTGAGTGGACATGCCCTTTAAATAATTGTTACCTAATTTGGGATCAAGCAGCATTAGTCCACAATTTTGGCATCTGGAGCATAACTCCCTCTCCACACTTTTTTTTAATCAAGCCAAGTCCTTGAAAATGATTTCATGCCTTTTCTCAAAGGGATGTGAAAAATCGGGGGGGGGGGGGGAGACAAACACATTTGACCTCTGAATTGTTGGAAACCATTCTGTTTAGGATCAGTGGTTCTCAACATTGGGCCCATACTTCACAGGGAGACTTCAATTCCCAGAAGCCTAAATCAGTACATTGGCTGATCAGTGCTTTGGGAAATTGACTTAGGCTTCTGGAAAACCAAAGGTTAGGAAACACCAGTTTAGACCATAGGCTGCCTCTAGCATACCTGTGATGACCATTGATAACCCTTCTAAATGTCCTGAAATCAAGCAAACGGCCTATGTAAGCACGTCCGCTGAAACATGCAATATCTTCCTAGAGCAATACAGGGAATTTTTAACATGAATGAATACAAGATAGGAGGCGACCAAAGAGCATCAGTAAGGAAACAGTACACACTTTGCATTATGAATGAGTATTTGTTTACATAGCAGAAATGTACTAGATTTGAAAGGAAGCTGTTATCTTTGGGGAAATAATATGCCTTGTAAATATTTCAGAGCATGCCACGCTAGTGGAAACAGAAAGGAGAGACTACAAAGGAGAGTTCTATACAGCAGAAAGATCATACATAACATTAAAGCAGTATTAAACCAGAGGTTTTGGTTGTATGGGTCAAAGGGCTGAGATTCCAGCTGTTTTCCCTTTACTCTCTGGTCTCTCAGCTTTAATATTGACTAGTGTAGCATATCCCATGTTGCGATACCGTCACAAGTGCCCATAGCCCTTTGCCACTTAGTATGAACAAACACAGCTCCCTACCCAACAGAGATTACCATCCAAATTAAGATTGCAGTGAGGTGGAAGGGAGCTAAAAGTCTCTACACCGTGGCTCAGGAATGTGCAGCCCTCCAAACATTGTTGGATGGTGGCATGGTAAAAGAAGCGGGAGGTGAGGGTTGTAGTTCAACATGGAAAGGACGGCTATTTGCTTCCCATCCCTCCCATCCCTGGTTCGTTTTGAAAGAGGGTAAGGTTGTAAGGAACTGACCAGTGGTGAGCTGGGTTTTGAAGAGAAAGGGGAAGAACCCCATGCAGTGAATATTTATGTATCAGAAGATTTAAATAGTGTACTGCTTTTAATTGTTCAGTCAATGGCTATCCTGGTACTATGCATCCGTCCGTCCGTCCGTCCGTCCGTCCGTCCGTCCGTCCGTCCGTCCGTCCGTCCGTCCGTCCGTCTGTCTGTCTGTCTGTCTATCTATCTATCTATCTATCTATCTATCTATCTATCTATCTACAATAATACCCCAGATAACGATTGCATCGGATAACGCTAGAATCGGATAACAATTCTGGATAATGATTCTTATTTATTTATTTTGTCCAATTTGTTATCCCGCCCCAATTAGGTAAACCCAACTCTGGGCGGCTTAGCGTTATCTGATGCAATTGTCTGCAGGTGTGGGGTGGTTTGAGTAGAACAACCCAATCCATCCCCCATGCGCAGCGGTCTCTGCAACTGCAGTAGGTTCGGGGAAAAGCACCCGCCTTTCCCCCGACCCTACTGCAGTCGCAGAGACTCCTTGTCTCTTTCCCTCCCTGTATTTAAACTACAGGGAAGGGGTAAAGAGAGAGATGTGATTGGTTCTCTAGAGTTTAAATACAGGGAGGGAAAGAGACAAGGAGTCTCTGCGACTGCAGTAGCGTTGGGGGAAAGGCGCTTTCCCCGACCCTACTGCAGTCACAGAGACCGCTGTGGGGAGGGGGTGGCTTTAAAGGCAGGGAGGTCTCTTTCTTTCCCTGCCTGACTTTAAAGTGGTTTGTCCCTGAAGTCAGGGCTTTTTTTTTTAGCGTTGTCCGATGCATGCATCAGACAACGCTAAAAATCAGATAACGTCATGACTTGTGGAAACAAGTCATAATGTTATTCGGGGTATTACTGTATCTATCTATCTATCCATCCTTCCTTCCTATATTAACTTAGTCATCTGAGTAATATCAGGTTCTTCTACTTCCTCCTCCTCCTAGCAGATTGTTGTTTGCTAATTATAGCTATACTGAGACTTGGATTGACTCAAATAGCATTTATTTGTGAGAATGAGCAATGCCTTGTGGTAACTCAGGAGGCTAAAAATATGACTACTGTAATGAATCAAAATGGAGCCTTTGCTTTTAGAGAGTTAAAGTAGTTACTGAGTTCTTTGCTCCTTGGGAAATGGCCCTCAAGCCAAGTGCTGCTTAGTTTACTCTTGAAAATAGTCAAAACAGGCTGAAACTGTGAGAACAGAATTAGGAACGATAGACATTGTGTGCTGTGTCTTTATTGGTGCTGTGACTTTATTATCCAGGAAGAGGTGGGATGAAAGATGAAAAATGGTTTTTGTGATATTGGAATGTTGAGGAGAAACACCGTGATGATTACTATGTTTTGCATATGCTTATCTGGAGGAGAAAGGAGCGTGCTATGCTTGCTTGTGAGTAAACAGTAGAAAGATGTAGTCAAGTGTGATAGCTGGCTAGGCTAGGAAATATACAGGGTGGCCTGTAAGTCCTTATTGAATCTTTCTCTAAACTTGCCACTTATTGTATCCAGGGTGTCACCATTATTCTTGCGCTCATGTATCTACGTACTTGTCACAATACACTCTTCAAGTGCAAATAGGCTTAAATTGGCCATATTTCTCCGGGGTGGGGGGATAGTAAATATTGACAGTTAGGGACTTATGGGCCACCCTGTAGATACAGTATTTGCTGGCGTATAAGACTACTTTTCCCCCCTGAAAAACATGCCTCCAAGGGGGGGAGGGGGTTGTCGTCTTATACGCCAGGTGCACTTCAGTTGGGATAGACATAGCTGCCCATATGGCCTCCCGATGCTCGCCCGGTGCCCATAGTGGCCTCCCGATGCCCACCCACCTCATTCTACATACCATCCAGTATTGTGCGGTATCCAGCGTGGCTGTGGCGAGCATCAGCAGCGAGACAGGGGTGCCAGCCTTTTTGGCATGACCAGCCTGTTCTGCTCGGTGGGAAGCAGTGACACTCTGCCCTGCCCCTTGTCTACGCAGAGCTCGCACATGCGCACTAGTGCCAGCCACAGGGAGATGTTGAAATCAAATCTGATGTTCTTTTATGTTTTATTTGGTGTGTGGAAGGTGTGCGGAACTGGGGGTAGTCTTATACGGCGAGTATATAACAAACTCTATATTTTGAGTGGAAATGTTGGGGGGTCGTCTTATACGCCCAGTCGTCTTATACGCCGGCAAATACGGGTAGATATGTCTCTTCTTGTTTAATTCAGGGAAAGGAAAAGTGTTCATTTTTATTTTTTGTACCTGCTTTTTAGTAATTCTGAACTTTGAAACTATTTTTCTTTTAAACAAAAGCTGTCTTGATACAGAAGATGTCGTATTTTTATACAGAGCTGGGCTGATGGGAGTATTCAAGTTTCTTTATTGACAACACTACCTATAGCTAACTGAGAAACATATTGCATGTCCTTCTTGATCTGGCTGGTTTATAAGCATAAATAGTCTGTAATGGAAACCTGTCATAGATTTCTCTCACCTGGAGCAGGACCACCGGCACTCTGAAGCAGCACAAATGTTTTATGTGGTCTTCCTTAGTGGGTGCAAGCAGGAGGAACGAATCCTATGGTAGTGGGATGACGTGGGTGTGTTTTCCTTACAACTGTCAAGACAGTTTAAACCAGGGATTCTCAACCTGCATCCCACAGGCTGGATTCAGCCCATGGCACCATTTCATGTGCTATGTGGTGGAGGAAGGGCAAAATGGCCATCTGGCCCCCTGAAAGCTGTCTGAGGGAGCATAACCCAGCCCTCGGCTTTAAAAGGTTGAGAACTCCTGGTATAAACTAATGGCATCTTTACATGCTTTCCCTTTTAAGATGTCATTGTTATTTGTCCTGGCCTGCCAAGCAAGACAAGAGTAAGACCTGGCTATGGGTTTCAGAGAGAGGAGAGAGCACAGAGCTAAATAAATAAGTTTTGTGTCAGAAATTACTCTGGATTGAAAGCTGAAAGGGTATTTTATTTTAAAAATAATAATAATCATGTGATGACAAGGGCAGCCGTCTTCTGATGTGATAAAAGCAAAACAGTACCTTTCTCCTGCAGTCCATTACTCCCTTGTAAATGAGCCCACTAGATACCTTAAAACTTTCTTATGCAACACTGAACTCTATTACTTATTCTAACACAAGTACCTGTGAAATTGTATTAAGGCGCAGAACAATGGTTTTTATATGGTGATTTGATTTTCAAAAGGCTGAATGCATCCAATACAGGGGCTGGGAAGGTACACTCCTGTCATAGGATCAAAGATGGAAAGGAGAGAGGCGGAAAGAAAATAACCGAGCATTTATAACACAGAGGGCATGGCAGGAAGTGTTTTACTAGCTACAGATTCTACTGCTCATGCGTTGTGCATGGAAGCCCTAGGAAACAGACTGGGAGAAACCTCCACCCAAATCAGCAGCCAGTCAGAGTAGAAAATTCATTCATTCATTCATTCATTCATTCATTTATTCGATTTGTATACCGCCCTACTCAGTACAACCGACTCAGGCTTGATCAACCAATGTTGATCAAGGCTTGATCAACCAATGTTTTTACTCAGCATGACAGTACTAGATTTCTAAATGAAATAGGTGTATGTATAGACCACAACTCTCTTGTCTGGATAAGAAATGCTTAGCAATAATCTCAAAGATAGACTACATCGTTTAAACCAGGTGTTCTTAACCTTTTCAAGCCAAAGGCAGGACCATGTCCAGTGGTGGGATGTCAAAAATTTTACTACCCCACCATGATGTCATCACAGTGTGGGCGGAGCTGATGTCATGATGTCATGGGCGGACCCAAAGAAATAATAATAATAAAAAATAATGTTAAAATAAAATAAAAATAAGCACACACACACCTCAACCCATCCATCCACCCACCCACCCACAACACAAACCCGTAAATAACTTAAATAAATAAATAAATAATACATTAAAATACATGCGCAGTGGGGGAACTAGTGAAAAGGTAAGCCCCGAAGGTGGTTCCCCCCAAAAGCTGCTACCGGTTCTCCGGGACACTGGGAAAAGTTACTACCGGTTCTGGCGAACTGGTGGGAACCTGTTGCATCCCATCACTGACCATGTCCCCTCAGACAGATAGGCAGGCTGGACTGGAGGTTCCCCCACCATAAACACTGCTGTAAAACACATCCATATCTGACATAAACTGTCGTAAATGCGTCCACGTCCACTTGCGGCGGTGGCAGCAACATGAGCCACATGAAATGGTGCTGTGGGCCAGGGCCGGCCCATAGGTCATAGGTTGAGAACCCCTGATTTAAACGGTTTTGCTCACCCACCAATTCTGTCTCTACCCACCCACCCCCCAAGGTATGCCATGAGACTCAAGAACTTCACCGGATCTTCTGCCACAGAAGGAGACAAGAAACTGGCAGTATTGTGGTGAGATATGTTCACTGTTTTGAAGTTATTTAAACCATTGCTGGCACCAGAGAGAGTGAATGGAATGAGCGAGAAGGAGGGGAAAGGGTCACATGATTAATTAATTAAATAAATAATTAATTATGATTCTACTGTCCTTCATTTGCCATTTTATTAACCACTGACATAATACAATTTTGCTTTATTTTTTCCCCTCAACACAGCTACCGATGCTTATCTCTTCTCTACCTGAGAATGTTTAAGCTAAAAAAGGACCACGCTATGAAGTACTCCAGATCTTTGATGGAATATTTTAAGGTAATCATTCATAAATTTTATCCATGTTGAATATCGGCTCACTTAACCTATATGGATACTCGAGGTGGCAAGTTGCAGCCTTCTGGCTTAAAATTCCTACTGGCTTTGGTTTATGCTAAGCAATCCTGGGAGCTTTGATTCAATATTTGGAAGGCTATACTTCACCCTGATAAACACAAAACATAGGCATCTGTTGTTATCTCGTACCCAGAAAGCCAAGCTTAGTAAAATCTTGATTGGCTCCAGTTGCAGTAGAAATGTATAGATTTTTTCAATGAGGAGGTGTGATTTCCCTTCTTTTCAAGTTATCCTCAGTTTTTCTGTGTGTCCTGATGGAAAGTTTGCCAATTTCACCTGCAAGGTGTAAAGCATGCTTTGCAGAATCTTAGATAAGGATAATTAAACCACGAAAGGTGCCTGATTTGTTCTAATGTTTGAAGATATTCCATCTTTCACTGACTTTTGTACTCTTGCTTAGAGTCAGCTAATTATCCAACATGTTGTGTTGATTTCTCTCTCTCTCTTTCTTTTAGTAAAAAAAAAAGATTATTATGCTGTCATGGTTATATATACGAAGTTCTGCTTTGCTCCTGAAAATAGGATATCTTGCAGGCAATCCATATTAATGCAATTTAAATCTTATTTTGTGTCTTTGTCTGCTGAATGAACAAAGGCCAATCTGTTGATTCCTAATCTTGATTCTTCTTGCAGAATTCATCCAAAGTTTCACAGGCCCCGTCCCCTTGGGGTGGCAACGGAAAGTACGTAATCTTTTCTTTCCTGAAAATTAGCAGTTAAATGAGATATGGAAGGGGGATAACTTCTGCTGATGAAGATGAGTTGTTATATTATGGTTCAATGTTCCATGAGTTACTGTTTGACAAGCAGAACAAGAAAAGGTTCATGTGGATTGATTGATCCTTATTTCTTCATCACTTTGGTTCTTAAAGCCAAATGGGGGCAATAAAAATAGTTGTTAATTGGATAGACTGTAGTACGTCACTCCAGGATGCCAGAGCAAAGTTAATCTCTAGGGCCATGATTGCTTTCCCCAATGATTTGTTCAGTAATGAAAGGCCGATGAATATTTCATTGATATATGATAAGTGCTGTTTAATAAAACTGGATGTGTAACAGCAGTGAATACATAAAGGCACTTAGTCAACCAATTATATGGACCTTTATATTAATGCTAAAACAGCCCACCATCCAATCTAAAATCACAGCATAGAGTCAATCAGGCACACATTTGTCTCCCACACTTGACCTGATTGGATTTTTCCCCCTTTGCAAGGCCTTGAGCTGTAATCTCTGTCCATCAGGACAAACTATGCTGTTAAACAGAGTGAGCAAACACTGACCATAGGGAGATGAACATCGATTGATGCTGTACTCCAAAAAAGTAACTTGTGTAGCTGGGTGACAGAGTTTAGATGGGCTAAAGGTTTCAAATCCCAAATTCTCAGTGCTCTCCCACCATAAATAGCTGCTCTTCTTCTTCTTCTTCTTCTTCTTCTTCTTCTTCTTCTTCTTCTTCTTCTTCTTCTTCTTCTTCTTCTTCTTCTTCTTCTTCTTCTTCTTCTTCTTCTTCTTCTTCTTCTTCTCCTTCTCCTTCTCCTTCTCCTTCTCCTTCTCCTTCTCCTTCTCCTTCTTCTCCTCCTCCTCCCTTCAGGTGATGAAGAAGATACAAGGTTCATGTAATATAGACAAGGTCCATGTAATATAAACTTGTATCTCCCTCAACCACAAATAGTTAATGACCAAAATTCTCAGTGTCCTTCATCATGGAAATAGTGTGATCAGCATAGAAGAAGCTCTCCCTGAAATGTAGGGATCAGATGCCTCATTTGTCAGTCCACAAACCTCTCATACCTTCCATCAAATGGGGCAGGGTCATAACCAACTTCTAATTATTAATCACAACTAGAGAAGACCAATTCAGTCAGTAGGTACTTGGCAGGTGGACACTTACGTGCATGCAGTTGAAAATATCAATGTCCCAAGGACAAACTTGGATGTTTGCTCTGGCATAGAAGGTAATTCTCTTTCCCTTTTCCATAAACACAGGAAAAAAATTGCCTCTCACCAATTAGCAATCTCAGGGACACTATACTTATGTAAATACCATTGATTCAATAGAGCTACATCTGCGGAGACTTAACAATTCAGTTCAGTCCATGCCAGATAAAACAGAATATTCCAAAGGTAAAATGGTGGGTAGTTGTGATTTTGCCTCCGACCTGAATATCAGACCCCAAAGTCTTAATCCCAGAACCCTGAATTTGTTGAGTTTTCTTTCAAGGTATGCCACTGCAGTGGGCAACTCCAAAATGTCAGTAGGTGATTCCTAATTGCTGGCATTAAAAAAATGGTTTTTTTTTTTAAAAGAAACTCCATACAGGAGCATTAAGGTAAAGGTAAAGGTCATCCTTGCATGAAAGCCAGTCCTATCCGAGACTAGAGTTCAGTGCTCATCTCTGTTTATAGCCAAAGAGACACGCTGCTGTATCTGCAGACATTTCCATGGACACATGGCAGGCATGACTAAACATTGGAGTGCACAGAACACTGTTTACCTTCCCACTGAAGTGGTCCCTATTTATCTACTTGGAGTGTCTTGCTTTCGAAGTGCTAGGTTGGCAGGAGCTGGGACAGAGACAGGAGCTCCCTCCATTGTGCAGCACTCGGGTCTCAAACTGCTGACCTGCCGACCTTCCAGTCATCAAGTTCAGTGTCTTAACTGCTAATCCACTGCACCAGGTGATTCCTAATTGCTGGCGTTAAAAAAATGGTTAAATCAAATCCATACAGGAGCATTAGTCCAGCACTAAAGCAGATAGCATCAGGCATAGCCTTTTAGAAAAGGTGCTACAGAAATGAACCGGTGCCAGAGAAAAAGACATCCAAATGCCAGACTCCCATGGAAGTTAGCATAATCTTCCCTTACATGCCCTGGTGCTCCTTCTGCTACACCACAGGGAGCTTTCAACGCTGCTGCCCTGTGTATCCGGGTGAGCTGAGTTTTGTAGCAAATTGTCATTCCACCCTAAGCTTTGACGGGAAACCAATAATGCATATTGAATGTTTTCTAACAGCCAGCCAGAAAATCATTAGAGCCATGAGACATAGTTGCAGCTTACCGTTCTTTTGCAAAATGGTTATAATTTCTCCCCATAATCACATGAACACTCATGGGGTGGGGGTGGGAAATTGACCATAAAGAAGAGAAGACTTCACAGTCCCAAACCCCATCTGGAACCCCATGTGAACTACATTGATACTTGAGCATAAGACTTTAGGAAACTGCCATATAATGATTCAGCCTATTACTTCCAATAGTCTACTGTGACTAGCTGTGGCTCTGTAGGATTTCTTCCTCCCCTTAGTGGTTAGTAGTGTAGATGCTGAACATAGCAACTTGAAGGTCGGCAGGTCAGAAGTTTGAGACCTGAGTGCTGAGTGAGGTCCCGTCTCTGTCCCAGCTCCTGCCAACTTAGCAGATCAAAAGCAAGAAATTGCAAGTAGATATTGCTTCGATGGGAAGATAACAGTGTCCCATGTACTCTGGTGTCTAGTCATGTCTGCCACATGGCCGTGGAAGCATCTGCAAATGCAGGCTGTGCTGGCTCTTTGGCTGTAAATGGAGATGAGCACCTTACCCTAGAATCGGATTTGGCTGGCTTTTGAGCAAAGGGGACCTTTACCTCTATAGTGATTGCTCCGTCTCCATCTTAAAACTGGCAAAGTCGTTCCACCGCAAGCATAAGCCAACGTTGCCAATGGTTGAAGGAACTTGGAGGTTTGCCATGACATTGAAATCAATCTTCTTTCTCTTCTCCAGAAGCACAGAAACACCATCCCCCATGTCTCTGAGCCCATCGCCCATTAGTACCTTCGGAAGCACCACAAGCTCTGCACCATCTTCTTCGGCGGGGACCATCACCATTCCCCAGCGCATTCACCACATGGCCGCCAGCCACGTCAACATCACCAACAACGTACTCCGAAGTTACGAGCACTGGGACATGGCTGACAAGTTGACAAAAGAGAACAAAGGTAGCCTTTTCCTCCTCCCCCTTGCATCCTTTGCTGAAAATATCACAGATTCTAAGCAACGTTCACACAGTGTGAATTTCCATTAGTGAATTTGCACCCTGCCTCCCCATTGTACTCCAGTTTTACATTCCAGTTGGTGGGTGTTGGAGGTGGCACTTACACAGCCCAATGGGAGCACAGAGTCCACCCCACTTCTCTGCCCAGAAGCCCAGAAGCCATAACTGTACTACATCATAGTGCTTAGTACACTCTCTGGGCAGTTCACAAGTTAATTAGCATTTTGCCCCAACACACTGAGTGCTCATTTTACCAACCTCTGAAAGATGGAAGGCTGAGCCAACCTTGATTCCTGGTTAGAATCAAACTCACAACTGTCTAGTTTTGTTTTGTTGTTGTTCAGTCACACAGTTGATTCCAACCCTTTGCAACTCTGTGGACCACTGTCTGCCAGGCACCTCTGTCCTCCACCATCCTCCTCAGCCTGCCCAGCTCTGTGCCCATTGTGTCTACAATAGCATCTAGCCATCTCATTTTTGGCCATCCCCTTCTTCTTTTGTCCTCTGTCTTTCCCAGCATCAAGGCTTTCTCAAGTGAATCTTCTCTTCTCATTTGATGTCCAAGGTACATTAGCTTCACCTTTACTATTTGACCTTCTAAGGAGCAGTCAGGGTTGATTTCTTCCACCACCAGGCTATTTCTGCTCTTTCCCTGAAACAACTTTAGATTTGAAGCAACCCTGAGCAAATCACCTTCCACTAGTTTTCTGTAATGCTCTGAGTTGCCATATTTAAATTCATTCTCAATAAAACATTGCTTTGGAGCATTCTTTGACATTTAAAATGGCAGCCAAGTCAAATTCAGTTTTCAATTCTGACCATCCAGATCATTGCTTGACTCATGGAACATAATAAAATGTAACATCATAATCAATACAAATAGCACGGACATGTAAAATTCATTTGGGAACTGGTTCTACAAAAGAAATTGTTTCCACACATATGTGCTTTTTGTATCACTCACATTTTTTGTTGCAACATTCAGGTAAGTGAAAAAGCTTCTTCAGTTTAATCCCCTTATTTGCTGGCATATAAGACCCACTCCTCCCCTTTAAAATACAATGGAAAAATGGAGTGTGTCTTGTACTTTATATAGTGGGCTATCATGGGCTATTTTGGTAATAATCAGGTACATCTTATACTCTGGTGCATCTTATACACCATCAAATATGGTATTAATTGTTGTCAATCACATATTTATATTAAAACAAATAGCAATGGATGGATCCAAATTGACCTAGTTTACACCCCTGTAATGGAGGCATTCTGCATTCTAATCCTGCCAAGGTGAGCATATCTTTCTTAATATGCCACCTATAGCATTTTTATGAGAACTTGTATCAGATGCTTCTTTTAAAAAATTAAATCTGATTCCAGATTTTAAGTTGCTTTCTATTGGTCCAAATGTTTTAAATTAATCATTCTAACAAGAGTAATTGACCAAATGTTGCCATCCTGAAGCCATACATCCATACATGGAACAATGTTTTGCTTGTCACAATAGGGACAACTATGAAAAGCAGTATATGAACTCTTCTTCTGGTTAGAGTCTTGGCAACAAAGTCCAGCTTCATGGGGTTCAGTGTGAATGCTGATTTACAAAACACATTGAGTGGAGTTGAACAAAGGAGACCCACTTTTATCTCGCGACTGACATTCTTTCCTTGGCCTTTCTCACCCAACAACTAACTTGAAAGTTAACTTTTCAAGAAAAAAAAGTAGACAAGACTAGGAGGAACTACAATAGCAAGAGAGATCATGTTGAGATGCTTCTTAGCACACACCTGCTAAAAATCTTGACCTTATCTTTGCCATAAAACTGAAGCAAAGAGAGCCAGGTGGTCCTTACAAAATATAAGTCAAGGAGAAGTTGATTCCTTTATTGGGTGACTTAAAAAAATCAATATTGAATGAATGAATGATTTTTAAAGCTCAGCAATACACCATCGGATAACCTAGCACCTTTTTCTTTCCTCACCAAACCCATACTCTATATCAGTGGTAGCAAACCTATGGCATGCGTGCCAGAGGTGGTACTCAGAGCTCTCTCTGTGGGCCCCTGTGCGGTCACCCCAGCACAGAATTTGTCCCACCCTTCTGCCCAGCAGCCCAATGAGACCGCTTCCTCCCACCACCCAGCACAGAGTTCACCCCACCCCTCTGCCCAGCAGCCCAAAGGGAGTGCTTGATCCCACCCCATTACAGAGTTGCCTGGAGATTTCTGTAACTTCATTAGGATTTATGGCTGATAATCGTTATTTTCTGAAGTGCTGCAAACTATTGGGAGCTTTTTCAAGAGAAATCAGGAAATAAGTTCTGAGTCAAAAGCAAGCAAGTGGGCTTTGTGAATGCACTTTTCCTGGACAAAAAAACAGAAAGTAACCCATTCTTCCTCTTTTGCAGAGTTCTTCATAGACCTGGACATGGTGATGGGGCCCTTGACGCAACACAGTAGTATGACCAGTCTAGTCCGTTACGTTCGGCAAGGACTCCATTGGCTTCGCATTGAAGCGCATTTGTTGTAGTGACTACTGTCCTCCTCGTTGCGACTACATCCTGTTATTTCAACTGGCCCACAGGGGATCACTGATGGAAGGCCACTCTGGACCTGTAATCATAGAGCTTACATTCGTTGCCTTTTCCCCCTGCTTAGAGCAGAAGAGAATGAAATTATGTATATGTTACAAGTGGAACTCGCCATAAATAGCAACACAGCTCCAGAGTAGGGTATGTGGTTCATGCCATTGAATCAGTCTGGATTTTTTCCATGTGTCTTTTGAATCCTGTTGCTCTTACCATCTGTAATGTGCTTAATGGAAGAGTAGATTCCTTACAATATTGCACTTTGTTGAAGATATAGATTATTAGGGAAATGTCTTAAATCTCTGAGGGCATACACACATAAACTGACCCCTGGAAACACATGTGTGAAACTTCAATCTTTTGCCCCTTTGAGATGAACCATGCTTTTCCTGGCTTAGTCATGACTTCATTGTATGGCAGCTGAAATTTCAAAAATATGGTCCCTCAAAATCAGAACATTGAACGTCTTAGGCAGATAGGACATAGACACAGCTGCATACACAAATACACTTAGAGCATGAGCTCACAAAAGGCTTTGGGAAGAGTTTCATATAGAGTTTCATATTTTTTGCCATTCTATTCTGTTTTAATGGATTGAGAAGTTACAGCCAACAGCACAATAACTTTCTGGAATCTGTTTATCAACCTCTGGGTCCAGGTAAACCTATTTTGAATGGGAGAACAGGCTCCTACCTATATGTTTGTGATGCATCCAAATGCTAGTTATCTAGAAGCTCAAACAAGAGGTGATAGAATGGCTTCTGTTGTGAATGGGTAGGGGGCATTTGTCTCAAGAAGTCTTTGGTTCTACAAGTCTATCATAGTGGACAGAGATCAATGTGAGTGCAAATCTTAAAGGACCTATTGGGAAGAGGTAATGGAGAGCATTTCCTTAAGGAAATGTAGCTGTCATAAGAGATGAGGAAATGTAATTTTTGGTCTACAGCTCCGAATACTCAATCCAGTGTGGCCAATGCTACTCTTTAGCGACAAACACCTTTGCTTTTCTCTTATGCTGGTACGCCAAACGTAGAGATGACATCATTGCCCAGTTCATAGGTTTTCCTCCTTCATTCAGCATCTACCAATACACCTGTTGATATCAATATGCCTTGCCCGATGCTTAGCACACCTAATGCAATGGCCTTCCTGTTGTGCTTCTGAGATTCACTGCTTCCTTTGATCTATTTCCTGTTCTATGCATTGCAATATGTGTAAAGGAAATCTGTAGGATATTAAGGATAGGTCATTTCTTCAAATATATTCAGTAGCAAGAAGTAACTACAATGGGGACCTCATTGCTGGTCATGAAATACTGTGAGATAAGGGGGCTTTTTGCCCCTCATCTTTCCATCTACACCTCAGCAACAGGGCTGTCATTCTAGATGTCACAGTAGTTAATATTTCTGTCAGTAGTTTATTAGTAGGACTGGAGCTTGGAACTTTATCATAATGGGTGCCACTTGTTATTTTATGAAAATTAAATTTTCCTTTAAGAGTATATTAAAATAGTAGTTTTTGAGCAGTATTTAATAATGATGGTGACATAAGATGTCTAAAAATTGCCAAAATAACCATCAAAAGCAACAATTCAAAAGAAAACCATGAATGTTGCTCAATATACCGTATATGCCGGCGTCTAAGATGACTGGGCGTATAAGACAACTCCCCAACATTTCCACTCAAAATATAGAGTTTGTTATATACTCGTCGTATAAGACTACCCCCTCTTCCGCACACCTTCCACACACCACATAAAATATAAAAGAACATCAGGTTTGATGTTAACATCTCCCTGTGGCTAGCACTACTGCACAAGTGTGCATGTGCGAGCTCTGCATAGACAAGGGTGGGGTGGAGCACCGCTGCTTCCCGCTGAGCAGAACGGGCCAGTCACGCCAAAAAGGCTGGCACCCCTGTCTCGCTGCTGATGCTCACCGCAGCAAAGCTGGATACCGCGCGATACTGGATGGTATGTAGAATGAGGTGGGTGGGCATCGGGAGGCCACTATGGGCACCAGGCAGGCATCGGGAGGCCACTTTGGGGACCGGGCAAGCATTGGGAGGCCACTATGGGCAGCTATGTCTATCCCAACTGAAGTGCACCCGGCGTATAAGACGACCCCCCCCCCCCCCACACACACACACACACTTGGAGGCATGTTTTTCAGGGGAAAAAGTAGTCTTATAAGACAGCATATACAGTAATTAAAAAACTAAGACTGTAACCTGTGGTGATGTTGATAGAAGTATTTATTCTGATAAGTTCATTATCCAAAAAGTAACACATCAAATGCACCCACATTCCCACGATACCCCCAAGCTCAAAGCAGGTTTTAATATGGGTCAGGTTTCCCTAGCTCTCTGTACTGTTGTCTGATTTTGATGCCAAAGCTATATTCCAGAACATAGAAAATGGTGGCAGATCTCCTGAGGAGTTAAAGATGTTTCTACTGGACATAACAGAATCAGTGGCAACTTGGGTGAATCTAATGATATAAAAGTTAGAGAATCTGCATGAGGTTCTAGTTGTAGTTTGAACTTTATAGGAGCACTCCATAGTGCTCTATCCCTAAAATAGGTTCAGCACTTTGGATAGCTCCTTTGAAGATTCATGGGGAGAATCCAGACTAGATTAACCACTTTCAGGAAATCTGAATCACCAGTCTCCATGAAAGAGAGTCACGCTATACCAGGGATTATGGTAAACACAACCGGGCATGCCTAGGGCGATGGCCACCTTGTGCTGGCTAATTTTTCTCACACTACATCAGGCGAAAGGAACTGTGAAATGAATTCACCAAAAAGTGGCTTCATTTTGGGAGTTTCATGTCTGGCCTAGACATGAAAGAACAAGAAAAAAGGGAATTCCAGTGAAGGGTATTGAGAACAGTGGGTGATGTTTACAAACAGGCTCACGTGAGCCTTGAAACAATTTTATCTAGAAAGCAGAAACAGCTCATATACTTCATGAATCTGGATCAACACTCTTTAATATAAAGTCTGTGGGCTACCGGTGTCTTACGGCTCTCAAGTGCAGTTCTGCGACCTTTTCATTATCAACTTCTAACTCAGTTTCTTTCTCATTTTCCCTTATTCTCCACACTGTCATGTCAGAAGCTCTGTAGATTTGCTCTTTTGTTCCCTTCCATTCTGATTTTAACAATATAAAGATACTTTGAGGCAGGGGAGAAGTGTTGGTAGATCTACCACTAATCAGTTCTAAGCTGGTTGGAGGAATTAAGACAATGTATATACCGTATAAAACGTATAAAACGACTGGGAGTATAAGACAACCCCCCCCCCCAACATTTCCACTCAAAATATAGAGTTTGTTATATACTCGCCGTATAAGACTACCCCCTCTTCCGCACACCTTCCACACACCAAATAAAACATAAAAGAACATCAGATTTGATTTCAACATCTCCCTGTGGCCGGCACTAGTGTGCAAGTGCGCATGTGCAAGCTCTGTGTAGACAAAGGGCAGGCGGAGCACCACTGCTTCCCGCTGAGCAGAACGGGCTGGTCACGCCGAAAAGGCTGGCACCCCTGTCTTGCTGCTGATGCTTGCCGCAGCCATGCTGGATACCGCGTGATACTGGATGGTATGTAGAATGAGGTGGGTGGGCATCGGGAGGCCACTATGGGCACCAGGCAGACATCGGGAGGCCATATGGGCAGCTATGTCTATCCCAACTGAAGAGCACCCAGCGTATAAGACGACCCCCCCCCCACTTTGAGGCATGTTTTTCAGGGGGGAAAAGTAGTCTTATATGCCAGCATATACAGTATGTATTTCCATCTCTACCATTTGTCCAGCACACCACAATATCTGGCCAATCATATTTCTCTTTAGCTCTTGATTCCCTTCTTGCCATAGCTGATAGGCAGATTGCTCTCACATTGTCTTCATTCCTTCATTGTGTGTGTGTGTGTCTGTGTGTGTGTGTGAGAGAGAGAGAACTGTGCATAAATGTTCTCCAACACAGTAAGGAGATTAACAGATTTTTAGTGATGGAGCAAACATCCAACCGACTAATTAAGTGAGCTTCTCAGAATTTGCCTTTCCTAACGATACAGAGATTGCTTGATGATGGTTAGGTAAAAGCAAAGGTCACCCATGCTTGAAAGCCAGTCATGTCTGACTCTAGGGAGCAATGCTCATCTCCATTTATCTACTTGCAGTTTCTTGCTTTCGAACTGCTAGGTTGGCAGGAGCTGGGATAGACAACAGCCTCCTATTCCACAAGACCTCAAGTTTTGAAATTTCCATTTAAGGATGAAGCAGGAATTGAGGGGTCTTTTTTTTTTACTCCTTGGAACATCTATTAGTAGGCAGCTGTATAGGTAGATGCCTTGACTTTTGTCTAAAACAGCTGTCAACAAGCAATTCTATGATAGTGTCCCTTCCTTGAGGTTGCCATTTATGTTACAAACCCTGATTTTAACAGTAGACTTTGGTATGCGAAAATGAATCAGGGTTGGTTTGGTTCAAACAATGACCGAAGAAGCTAAATGGTGATATGGCTTCAAATTGGCAAACCAGTTTGCAATGGCTGAGCAAAGCAGAATCAGATATCATTTGAAGGGGATTTGTAGACCACGGGTGGTGATGGTCAAGGAGCAAACCAAGCCAGCAGTACTAAAACATAGGGGGGTGTGCTTTACAGCTTTTGGTTCTAAACAGTGGCCAGTTTAAACCATGGTTTAGTACAGTGATGGTGAACCTTGGCAACCCAAGTATTCTTCAACTTCAGTTCCCAGAAGCCCAAGTCTCTGTGAATCCATACGTATGGGTTTATTTGCATGTACATGCAGTAAACCCATTTGTGTGGATTCACAGAGACTTGGGCTTCTGGGAATTGAAGTCCAAGTATACCTGGAGTGCCAAGGTTCACCATCATGAGTTTATTATGATGACTAAATTGACCCTTTGAATCTAACATTGAAAACTATGTTTTCATGTTGTGTATAAAAGCTTCAAACTTGTACATTCTGTTCTCCCATCTCCTTCTCCAGGAGAGCCCTAAGGATTATGGAACAGAAGCTCTTGCTTCCGCTATTAATTAATAACAGTTTATTCAGTCCAAACCTGGACAGATTGTGGCTAATCTAAACTATAATTTATTGCAGGAGTGGGTGAAACATGACCCTCCAGATGTTCTTGGACTCAACCTCCCATCACCCTGTCCATGATAGATATTGCTGATGAGATTTGGAACCCAACAACATCTGGAACATTACAGGCTGCCCTTTTCTAACTTACTGAGGTTATTCAACTGCAAACTAAAATGTATGGACGGGGTCTTGTTTCTCTGAGTCATAGTCAGGATTCATTTTGGGTCAGGAAAGAAGTAAAGATAAACTGTAGTTAATTGAAAACAGCGATCTGAAAGATACACTGGAAGAGAAGGAAAGAAATGGGGATGGATTTTCGCATCCTAGACTTGTGTGCAGCTAATACTAAACTCTCAGACTGAGTGTAACATTTTATGTCCAACCCATGAGGGGCTGGACATAAAGTTTCTGCAATGCAGGATGTTGTTTAAAAGCAGAAGAGCGGGCGCAAAGAGAGAATTGGCAACTTTGACACCCACCCTCACTTCAGCAAACATTTTCTTCACCTTTCTGCAAACCCAGTTAGGGATATTGGTCAAGGTTACAAGTCTGAATTATTGCCCCATTAAGCCAAGTGAATTTTATCCCCATACGTTTTTCGTTTGACTGAACGGCAGTTTCTGTCAATTGCAAAAGTGTAAATCAGTCACGGTAGAAAGCCCCTGCTATGATTTTCTGCCAATATATGCCCCAGGTGGAGGGGAAACCACCCAGAGTCATGCAGATCCCATTTTTGCTCTATCTCCTTGAAAATAAATGTGCAGAATGTATGTCCATGGACTGTTTCACAGAAATAGAGGGTTTTAAGAAAACTGACTGTCTTGCCAAAAAAAAGGGGGAGGGAAGCAATAAATTACTTTGCAAAGTTATATTAAAACCTCCTCCTGCTGCTTCTGCTTCTGCTTCTTCTGCTTCTTCAGGAGCATTGAAGAAATTAAGAAATTATTATCACATTGAGAGTTCAGCAAAGTTATTTTTGGAACAGAAAACCCAAAATTCCTTAGCTGACATGGCTTCCACTCTGACTGCCTGGTGGAATATGAGATTAATCATCTAAAAACATAGGTTTCCATGTTTTGCCCTAGTGATCCCCATAGCTCCAAATGTCACTGACTCAAAGGAGTCTTACTTCCAAGTAATAAGTGACCTTAGGCATTCAGACCTACTCTTCCTGAAGTCCAAGTAGAGTTCACCTAGCACAGTGGTGGTGAACCTATGTCACGTGTGCCAGAGGTGGAACTCAGAACCCTCTCTGTGGGCACCAATGAAGCCACCTCAACACACAGTTTGACCCACCCTTCTGCCCAGCAGCCCAAAGGGAGTGCTTCCTCCCTCCCCCAGCACAAAATTCACCCCACCCCTCTGCCCAGCATCCCAATGGGAGTGTTTCCTCCCCTATTGCTGTGTTGCCACTTTGTGATAAATAAGTGGGTTTTGAGTTGCAGTTTGGGCATTCGGTCTCTGTGGAGATTGGTGGATATCAAGGTACAAAGGCTTCTTTAAATAGTGTGTCATGCTTTGCAAGTCAATTTTCCATTGATACTTGCAGAACAAAACAGATTGAGCCAAGCAAAGTGGACCTGAACCCACCCACGGGGGTTTTCTATACTAGCATAGAGGAGGGGAGTAGGAAGGGTAAGTTAAAGCATTTCTCCCTGGAATCAAATTTCTGTACATGCAGGAAGGTTTTCTACAGTTCTGACTACACTGTTATGTAGAGTGAAGCAAATACTTCAGGCAGCCAATACTGGGGAGCAGCAGTAATACGTGTTCCACCAGCTATTCCTCCTAAGCAACTTGGCCTTTCCAGTGCATAAGCTAATTTGCTATCCAAAGATGTCATGAAATGCTTTATTGTGCCTTCAGTGTTGAAGAAAGCTAATGGCCAGTCCATGTAACCTGTATACATAGAAATGAAGGTAGTGTCACTTTTTCTTGGGGCAATAAAATGTCTTGGTGCAGCCATAGTTTTAATGCTATATGCACAAAGAAGTATACATAGGGTTGCATGTGGGCCCCCGACCTGTGGCCTGGGAAAGTGTTGTTCAAGATCAAGTTTAGCATGTGATTTAACCCCTCTGTCCAGAAAGTAAATATTGATATAGATTTAAACTTTTGATAAAAGGCATAATCTTGGCTTCAGCACTGTCCATCCTTGTTTTCACTTGTAGAGAACTAAACCTGAAGAAGAGAAACCTATTCTATGTTCGTGGACATCTCCATGGGAACAAATGTCCTGGCTTCTGGTCTCCCACCTTTAGACTTTCCATATGCAAGGTGGTTGACTCCCACTGTCACAGTGGGTTTAGTCCAAACTATTCATTCCCAAAAGTGGTTTCAGTACCATGGATAGTTCCATGACCTGAGCCTGCTACCTCCATTGTAATGGGGGCTCACCAGCTCCCTCTGCTCATGAAGCAGAATTACTCATTTAATTGAACACATAACAGGGTTTCAACATTTTCATCTTTGCATACTGGAGTCCTGTTGAGACAGTCATTTGTGTTGGGGATGAACAAAGTGTAGGCTTCCAACATGGGAGTTATGGTACAACCACTGGAAAAATCAATCTTTGCCCATCCCAAGTAGGAAGGGTTGGATGGGGTTGGATGGGGATAGATGGAGTCATTCAATTAAAAATTCATTACAGGACTGTGAGGAGGCTTCCTTGAAATTGTGTCATCACCTCCAAAATCATGTCATACAAAACAATGTGTTTCCTTCCTATCAGCCAAGTAACTTCATGAATTCTGATGAGGTGTCTAACCATGGGAAGATTATTTGATATGCATTTTATTGTCCTCATATTGAAGTCAAGAGAAAGTCAATTTATGTAGTGCTGGAGGGGAACAGTATTTTACCTTTGGCTGGGTTGAGGGGACTGTCTATTTTAAAATCACACTGAGGGCTGTACTCAGCAAGGTTTAAACTAGAAAGATAAAAGCAAAAAAAAATCAGATATTTCCTCTTTTGAGCTGTTCTGCGTGGAGTTCTTTATTCCTCCTGAAGTGCTGGCATTTGTCAGATTTAAATTCAAGGTTCTTTCACCTGTTTTCCATGACTGCCAAAAAAAAGAGGTCGGGGGAGGCTTAAATTTTGGGTGAAGGGTTGTTTTTGCTTTGTGTATATGTATAGATGTAGACAGAAGTAACTTTGGCCACCTGGATCAGTTGTATAGTCCACATTTCTGGCTCCTGGAAAAGAAAGCAAAAAGGGTGAAATTGGGATC